>MU789672.1:22512-78995 GCA_026770625.1 Nicotiana glauca
ATCTTGAGGAGTTTGAATTGAATTCTTCCGTAGGAATTCTTTCATGGAATTCCATGTCCAATCAAAATTGGATCAAGTGTTCTTCATTAATATTGTATATATATATACACCTTATATACACAAATATTAATTATATATATATATATATATATATCTCATATATATATATATTTCAACCAAGAGATACAATTTAATATTTTTGTCCAAATAGAAGCTATAATTTATTTACAATATTAATTATATCCTATGTGCTAGCAAAGAATCTAATAATATTTCATTTGGACTAATAACTAAATTTATTTGATTAATTAAATTCCTTAATTTAATTATCAAATAATAAAGTAATTAATCCTTTTGCAATGATCAGAACACTCGTTAGTGTGCGACCCCATAGGTTCAATACTAAGCCGGTAGTAAATTGATCACATCAATATACTAATCAAGGGTGGCGTCTAGCAACACTCCTTAACGACCGGATAGCATGAAGTATACAATTTACTCTGAAGAACCACTAGAAGAATAATGTAGTAATTCCTTCTGTCCTTATAGCTCTGGATCACCCTAGGATATGGTTCAACTGTCAAATCCAAATAGGCGACCAACTATGTGTTCATGTCAAATATAATCGACCATTGAATGACCTAAGAAACGCATTTCTTCTTTCATTCAATTGCCCTGGCCAAGGTCTTAGTTTGGTCGTTTATAATTCATGACAACATGAAGCTTAAACTCATTACCAAGAGTTGACAGATTCCATCTTGGATCAATCACTAATTCTACAAGTATTTAACCGTACCCAATATCATTTCAACTATCGCCCTAGGGCCATAGGTGTCCAGTATCAAAGCACAATAAATAACTTGTCAATTACTATAACGATCTCAGGTTAAAGGAAATTCTTACATCACATTCTTCAAGCGAATATCCTATTGACAGTTTATGGTAATTCTAACCATTAGGAATTATCCAATGAGTCGGTTCAATGATCATATCTTTATATGCATCATCTATCTATGCGAATTAGTTAATGAGATCAACTAATCTTTATCCAATAAAGACGATCACATAAATATTGATCTTACCAGATTACCAATGTCCAAATTAATAATCCTACGATCAAGAACAAATTTAGATTAAATTATAAGAAACTTGACTCTCATTATCATGATCTCCATCACAATGTCAAATCTCAAAATTTAATCAAGGACCGTATCAAGTTAATCAAATAATTAATAATAACTATGATAAAAGAATATCAAATGGCATATATATTTTATATCAAATGGCATATATATTTTATATCAAATAACCTTCACAAAAATATGTTCAAATCATCAAATATGATATTGGATCTAGGGCATATATACTATATCCCTAACATCTATCAGTCTAATAAACTTGACACACCTTTTAGTCTATAGTTTTAAATGCTTCGACTGTTGCATTCATGGTTAAGAAAGCATTAAAAAGAATTAAATCTAACTGATTCAAAAGTTGGACAAGTTTGCTTGTCAGTTGCATATGATCTAATATATATGCTGTTGTTTGTTAGCTGATCAAGCAAAGCCAGGATGATGGAGGCGATGAAGTAACATGGAGAATATCTCCAGTGAATGAACGACTTCATGCTGTGTCCAAACAATTACCAGAGATGGTAAAGGTGTTGGCGGATACATCACGCTTCAACTCCTTAAGTATTGAAGAATGTTCGCTGAAAAAGGTACATTAACATAATGTACAATTATGCTGTGCCATGTTTTGTTATAGATCATTGTAATACTATAAGACTAATGATTACTACAGACGTCTCCCGGGACAGAAAGAAAGTTTGAGAAGCGGCTTTGTTCACCTCCACTGAAGGCGCTTGATAAATCATTAGTAAGCTCAAATAGGGCTAGCTTGAGAAACAGAAACACCGATCATGTAATGGATCTGTGGGAAACCAATGGAAACTTAAACTGCCAGAGCAAAACTGAAGTAACTAACAGTCAGAGTCCTTTTCAGACTCCACCATCTTTGACATACGGTAGTGATAAGGTAGTATCTGCATCGTCATACTAGTAAACATCTGTCACGTTTCATGTAGAAATGTTTCTGATGATTTCTGGCAATTAATGCAGCCCGCCAATTCAGTCAATAATAATGAAGTCACTGATCAGCTTGGTTCAAGGCAACACAAAAAGGTCTTTGACTGCTCTGACATTTTCAGCTAATGTAATTATTTGCTGTTAGTCATTTCTGACCCCATTTGTGCAGAAGATGTAACTAGTTGTACTTCGACAGTCCCCGTGCTTTATAGGTTATATATCTTGTTTCAGGCATTGATTGAGCTTTTAGACCAAGTAGAAGATGTAATTTCGGCTGAACCAAAATCTAAGGAGAAAATTGCCCATAGTCATGATGAACCAGCTAAGCCAGCTTCCATTGTGCTAGAAGATGTAATTTCTGTTGTATCAAAATATGGGGAGAAAGTTGCATCCCATAGTCATGAAGAGCCAGCTTCCATTGTGCTAGAAGATGTCATTAATGTTGAACCAAAATGCGAGGAGAAAGTTGCATCCCGTAGTCATGATGAACCAGCTAAGGCAGCTGCCATTTTGCAGAAATCAGCAGAAATTTTTTGTGCACGTGACCAAATGAAAGAGTCAACTATCTATTTTCTTGTATTGGAGGTATGTTGGAACTTCTCTTATTTAAATAGATCCTTTATGTGAATTATGGATCGATGTACTTCAAAACAAATGTTACTACAGGTTTCTGAGAAGCATGGACAAGTTGAAACATCTAGACAGCAGTACTCCTTCAAGGTTTGTGCCAAAGCCCCTTGCTAAAACCTTTCCGAGTTCTCACTTCTCACTAACCCAAGTGATGTACGGACACCTGACGATGACTTTCAGGTTTTGCGCATACTGAATGAACAAAGTGGAGAAGAGCGGGTTTTGCAATTGAGGGATGAGTGGTAATGAGTTGAATCTCTGTTATTTCATCAATTATCAATCTGCTGAATACCAAGTTGCTCCGACATGGCAGTTTAGGTGCCGTACCCGTGTCGACACGACACTAGTATGGATGTGGGTATGGGAACCGTACCGGATCTGGTCAAACAATTTCGGGTACTTTGACCACGACAGACGGAAAATTCTAGACGAGATACAATTTGGTTCCCAAAATCTTTATCCTAATTATTAGGGTAAAGTTGAAGAAAATAGCATACATTATCTAAGAAATCAATCCTTTACTTATTACAATTTGAGAATAAAAAGAAATCCACACTTTAGAGTCTATACTTACGTATTTCACATAATTTCTCATAATTTAGAGACATTTTTTATATTTTTAGTTTTTTTGAATTATTTTGGAGCCGGAGCCCTGCGCACCCGTATCCGTACTAGGATCCGTATCCCCGAATCTTAGAATTTATATCTCGAAGGATCCGACCTCTAGATCCGTACCCGTGTACGAGCAAGTTAGGCTGAATATACTTGAAAACACAGATTCACAATCAAGCTATTTCGTTAAAAAGGACCAATACTCTTGAATAGTTTCCTCTATTTCTGTTATAGTAGAATGTAGACAACATGGTGGATGGACTTTCCTGTTCACAATGACTTGTTACTCGAACACAAATACTTTTGCTACTCTTACGTCATCTTCCCAACCGACAGTTCAGTTGTGATGATATTTAGTCATGCAGAACAACAATCTCAATGTGCATTGTGTAACTTATATCTGATATTTACTTCTTTGGATCTGTCATGGACACAATGAGATTATCATGTGAACTAAACAAACAGAGATTACAGTGACACTGCCACTCGGATGGCCTTTCAAACACTAGTTTCTTCCCCCTTCTACTTGCATCATGTCTTTTGATGTTGAGGTAGCTTTTATGTCTTTCTTGTCTTTGCATTTGAGTTTACAAAGGCATCTTTATCCTAAATTCTAAAGCAGACAACGTTTTAGTCCCAGCCGCTTCTCTGCATTGCTTCATTTGATCAAAATACCTTCCGGTTGTGAGAAACTATAATTCATCATATCTGTATGAACCTTCTGTGGAAGAGACCAGAGATCGTCTCTTGTTAAGCTTTGTAATTCTAATTGTTGACAGACAATTATGATGAGGAACTTACTTGCTTTCCAGGTGCTATAGTGTTGTTGCACCAGGAGATACTATTCATGTCATTGGTGAGTTTGATAGCGAAGGAAAATGTGAAATAAACCGCGAGAAGAATTTTCTCATTGTTCATCCAGATATTTTAGTCTCTGGAACAAGGGTATGTCTGTGCAATTATTTTTCAGTTGTTTGTTTCGATTACTCAACATGTTGTCTTTAGCTGTTCTAGCTTCTGCAAAGTCTTGCTTCCATCAGTTGTTTCTTCTTCTTTCTCCATTGTTCTTGAACATTGAGTACTCTGTTAGGTTGCTTCCAGTTTCAGTTGCTCAAGGCGAGCGGTGCTGGATGAGAGGTTAAAATCTGGCGAGTATTCAGCTGCAGCATTGATTGGCACATTATTGCATCAGATGTTTCAGGTTTTATGAATGAAAATTTCTTGCTTTCTATGGCCATAGGCACATTTCCTATCATAGCTTAAATTTTCACTGCTATGCATGTACTATAAACTATGCCATTGAAAGTGACTGACGCTTTTGCCAGGCTGGGCTGATCAGAGAGTCACCTACACAAGAATTCTTGGAGGATTATGCAAGGATAGTGCTCCAGAAAAGTCTTGAGAGCCTATATGCATGTGGAGGTGAAAAACTTAAGTTTCTCCCAATTGCTACTTTGTGAAGTTGTAATTATTACGTTGGCATCTGGGAACATGCTTTCTTTGAAGTCCTCGGAAGATGATTCTCAACGACAAGTCTACAGTAAAGCACTTAAACTGTCCATTCCTTTCAATGCTGAAACTTCTCAAACTCGTGGTAATTGCAGTTGATGAAAATGATACTCACAAGACATTGATTGAGGCAATTCCAAAACTGCTGAATTGGATACGTTCCTTCCAATATTCAGAGGTAAATGGCTACATATTTTGTTAAGCTTAGATTGTTGTTAAACACTATCTTGAGGCCATTAGTAACTAAGCTGGAAAGGTGGGGTTGTGATTTTGAAACTATAGAATGATGTCAACTCCTTGTTAGACGTAGATTAAATTAGGCTACTTTGTTCAACAAAGCATGCAGCCCTATCAAGAACATGTCTTTTTTTTTCCTTTCAGAAAGGTGATGGTTTATGGATTGTTTACAATTTTTGTGCTAACACTTGTAAAACCCAAATGAAACAATTGAAAAATAAAAAAGGATATGGTACCTAAAGAAAGCAAAGTTAGAGCCATCTCCAAAGTACTTTGTTCCAAATTCTTTGTACATAGGCTAGTCCTCCTCTTAGTCACATCAACCTAAATGTGTGATGGATACAGGTGTGGTTTTATGGGTGTGGATCTCGAAGTATGATATGTCATCACCTAAATCTTAGGATTGGGGAATTAGGAAAGGTGGCCAGGTACGGGTGCTGAGATACCACTAATAAATGTATATTATAACGTATGTATTTGTATGGCTAATTCATTTGAAAGATCATCCGACAAAAACAAATACAACTAAATTGCTTTAAATATCTAAGCTTTTATTCCATAAGTATATCACATACAGTTTCCTTATCAAAAAAAATTCCATAAGTATATCACATACAATTAAAATTTTCAGAATACTTTATCTGAATACTTATGTAAAACCCAAAATTTGAAACCTAAAACACAACCAACCTGCTTCTTGGCCATAGTTGTAGCCAATGCAGCCTAGGTGAATTAACCAAGTGCGGTGGTATCTCACACCCATGCCCTTATCAATTTGGATCGACTTTGGTGCAGTGTTTTTTTTTTGAAGGATCCATGTAAAATAGGCAACACTTGTCCTTTTGCCATGTCCTTTACTATTTTCTACTTCGTTGGTGGCTAGTTCTTTGTGTTTGATTCTCAGTACATCTTGATTATAATTTGTGCCCATTCTCGCATTTGTTCCCACATTGATATAGTTTCTCTCCTTGTTTACCTAACATATTTATGAGCTTAACTTATGTTAGGTTTCAGAAGGCCCAAGTATTGATTTTGGAAGTGAAGATGGAGTTAAGAAGATTAAAGTATCTGAAGTAAGGAATCTCCTTCTATCTTTCTTGGTAATGCAGTCTTGAGTTAAAACTTGCAATCTATATCTCTTAAGGTTATCCATCTTGAATAATTTACTAATCTTGTGTTAGTTCTCAGAAGCATATGTTGCAAATATTTCTGATATACAAAGCATTAACCACATCAGGATGATCATTAGAAATGGTTCATCCAATTTAACACATTTATCTCTAACATTAGTGTCTTTTTGTATTTATGATTTGTGATGAACAAAATAAGAAATAATCGACAAGCTTTCCACACAGCAACCTCAAATTGAAATTTTATTCACACTCTATCTACTATACTGTAGTGTCGCAACTGGAATATGAAAGTACATGTGAATTGTCCTCCTAAAGTATAACGTTAAGATTTTAAAAAAAGAAAAGGTTCATTAATAATTGATGAGTTATGGGACATCAGATATAAATTGTGTTTGTAAAGTTTATGGTAGCGAGATTGTTAAAGGATGTCTAGTAATGAGCAACCAATGGAACATGTTAATCTAACATTTAACTAATATTACATTCCCCAAGTGGTTTACAGGATTTGTGCTTCAGTTCAGTTAGCTATATGCACTTGGGATTGCTTTCTTTAACCAAGATTATGCCCGATTTATTAGTTTTGACTGGATATTGAGTAGTTTCTGAAGGACATTATTTGTCTTAAAGGAGAATAAACTGCAACATGATGCAAAACTACTGGTGCTTTGTAGCATTATCTACATGACAAACCCTTCTTTTCTGGAAAACAAAGGAGAAACATTACTTACATGTCAAGAACATATGTTCACCTATAATTGTTTTGAAAATGCATATAACATGGTTCACCCTGTCCAGTCTGTCTATCCTCCCTGAGTTTATATTCTTTTCATTTTGGATATCCTTAAATATAGGTACTTGATATTGAAGAAATGGCATGGGCCCCAAAATATGGGTTGAAAGGCATGATTGATGCATCCTTGCGAGTAAATGTGAAATTCAACACCTGTAAACATAATGAGATGATTATGCCTCTCGAATTTAAAACTGGGAAGGCAACAAATGGACAGGCAAGTTTTTTTGAGCATTTGCAAAATAGTACCACTTAGTTGTGAAGTGATGATAATTTCCACTTTACACGTTCTTGCTAGGCACCTAACCTCTAGGCTATTGTTGGCATTACATTCTGCAGACAGCTATGGAACATAATGCTCAAGTGATGCTGTATACCCTTCTAATGTCAGAAAGGTGCACTGAACCCTGCCTATTTGCATAATTATTCACCTACTGTTGGCATATGCTGTACGGCCATGTAGATTTTCCTTTAGTTCTGCTTCATAGATTCATCTCATTGCCATCTATTTTTCTCTTAATTAGATACTCGCAGCATATTGGACATGGTCTCCTGTATTATCTGCATACAGATCAGACGAAGGTAAAATCAAGCATTTGACTTTGAGAAGTAGGTGAAAACTAGCATCTGTAAGAATTATAAATATTGCTTTTCTTTCTTTTTTCTTTGCAACCTTCTAAATTACATTCATTTTTCAAGGGAATTACTGTTCGAAGATCTGACTTGGTTGGCCTAATAATGCGCCGTAATGAACTTGCAAATGATCTTCTCAAGACCACTATAACTCAACAACTGCCACCAATGTTACAGGTAAGGTATCTCCGTCTCATCCTGTTATAATTGAGTTAAATACAGATAGTGTTTGCTAGAACTGTATTTTGCATTAGTACTGTCTAGTCATTGAATATGTGGCTGATCAGTTTCCACATAATGGCGTGTTGTCCACTAAGCATTCAGGTTACACCGCATTCCTTGTGTCCTATTATTTTCTGTTCGTGCACAGTCCTGTAAATTTATAGAAATTGTAAGGTTAGAAGGCTCTTAATTGTATTCTGTAACCTGTTCTCTCTGGTACCACATAAAAATCTCTACTGAAATATATCCTCCCCCTCCCCAAGCCACAATCATTCATCGCCTTAATTATAAGTAAACACCATAAAAGGGATCAGAAAACTGAATTAGCTTATTACCTGACCAAGAGGAACTCATTTAACAAAATCTTCTAGATATTATTAACTTATTATTCTGGTGACTTCTTTCTTTTGATGCAGAGTCCAAATATGTGCAGAGCCTGTCGACACCTCAATGTCTGTACCGTTTATCATAAGGTAATTTGAGAAGTTCTCAGGGTCTTCATAGTGACAAGCATCCATTGTACTCTTTTACGTATATAGATTTTCAAAATAATTGGTCAAAAGGGGCTTCCACGTTTACTCAGTTTTCAATCCTAAAACATTTTAGCATCTTTACCTCTGTTCCATGCTAAGAAAATGTTCTCCTTTCAAAATAATCGAGATTCTGTGAAACACAGATGATAAACCATCTATAGAAGAAAGGAAGGAAGCTTAGTTTTTGAAGTCAGTAACTAAATCCTTTGGTTGGCGAATGTGCATGTGATAAATATACAGAGCTATCTTCATCAAAATAAATATACAGAGGTAATATGCTTACACGCACTGTAGTTCTCTTCTCCTAGTAAAACCTGTTCATGTGGTAACAGTAGCATAGGTGCTTGCTGATAGAAGAAGGGGTAATTAACAATCAAGAGAAAGTTATTGCCTCAAATGCCATGTTTAGAATACTTGTATTAGGCCTGATTCCTGAAATATATCAAAAGACTGTAACTTTGACATTTATGCTACAACTAGTACTTATTTGGAACCTGAATTGAGGTAAAAGATTGCATTTATAACATCTGTGTTAGAATTCTAATTATGTCAGGTCTTAATTTTCTTAACAAAGGTGCCAAAACTTGGTGCGCGCCTAAGAAGCTAGACATGTAATCAAGGCAATCTAACGGCATTTCTGAATACGAATCAATTTGCCTAATGATGAGAAGTCAGCATTTTGCAGTGTGCAATGTGGAAAGGACTAAAGGAGCATATTTGCAATCGAGCAGCAATTGCTTCCTTTTGTTGTTAACAAATGGGTAGAATAATGGGGATGATAAATCAACATGCATGTTTTCCATATGAGCCTAATCAATGTTGACATGAAAATCAGCCATCTTTTCTTGGTGTATGCCCAAATACTTATTCTCATCTTAGTTGTGCTTATACATGATATTACAGGTAACATCAATATTCAATATTATTGGGACTTTGTTGAAAGTAAAAACTTATACTACTGGATCCTGAAAATTTTCATAGGCATATGGTGGCACCACAGAAGGTAGCGGTTTGGGCGGTGTGTTTGATTCACTTGTTAGCCATCTAACAAATGCACATACTAATTTTCTTCAAAAATGGGATCAGTTGATTGACTTGGAGGCTAAAGAAGTTGAGGTACGATACATTTGTTGACTGTAAATTAAGAAATCACTTCATGGCAATTGAATCTCTTTACTTGTTAATTTTTTTTTCAGGTTGCAAAGAAAGAAATTTGGTGTTCACAAAGTTCAAAGAATGACCTTTACACTCCTTATTTATCTTCTCTTGTCCTTGATACGTCAGAACGAACCACACCAACAAACTTTTGCAAAGGAAATCAATTTACTTATCACTTTGTACATCGAGATTGGACTTCCTTGGGCACTCATCAACAGGATGGAGATGCTCTTAATAGTTATAATTTTCCTATGAAAAAGTTTGAATCCTCACTTAGGAATGGGGATTATGTGGTATTCTTCTTTCTCATATTCTTTTTATTTTATGCACTCCTGAATGTTCTATTTTCACAGCAATCAGCTGAAGCAAGAATTACTTGTCCATAGTTGTAACATCATCTGTTTGCCTCCAAGAGAAAAGTAGTGAGACGGAGCAGTTATATGCATCTATAGCAAACTGCATGATCCTGTCCCTGTGAAATATATTAATCGGATGGCTTGAACTAATGGTTCAATTAGTTATTTTTGTGAAATAATTAAGCTTCTTAGAATTCAATGAATCAACTATCCCTTGATCCTGAATTAGTTGGGGTCGGCTACAGTAATCCTCGTATTCATTCCACTCTATCAGGGAGCACATGCCTTGATGGCTCTGGGATTATCCCACAAATTTAGTAATTCTCTACTAGCGTCAAAACCTCGGGCTTTACTTGGATCTGGGACCGCTAGGCTTCGTGAAGCTCATAGAGGAAAGGGAGTTCTCACTATTCAATAACAAAAACAGAATAATAGTCAATATTTTCTTAAAAAATGGAATAATTTCTGATTTAGTTGGGGCCATGGCTTATGTTTGTATAAGTTGCCTGCAAATAGAGTAATTTTTAGTTTTGTTGAGCCTCTCATTAGCTGAACTTTTTGTTTCGTTCCTGCACTTTCAGCTCACCGTAGTGTATGAGTTGTGATCGTTTGAATTGAAAGTGCAGTCTTATAAACGCTATATGTTTGGTTCTATTCATGGTCATGGTCAATTGACGGTATGACGAATATAAATTTTAAACTTTTCAGATATTGAGCACTGAACCTGGTGGTATACTAATAGCTACTGGGGTTGTTGTAGATATGAGTTGCTCTCGCATCTCGGTGAGTATTAGATCTTTATTTGGTATTAATTCTTCAATGCAAGGAGCTATTACTCTATAGTGTTTGTCATTGCTGCAAAAAGCCTAGAATGCGTGGATATAACTTATTTTCAGTTCCTTCTTTTCATTGTCCTTAGATGGAGCAACCCAAACTTTTCAAATAATCTCATTTGTTCCAATGAAAATTAGGTAACTTATATTTCTCATTTGCCAATTATCTTCATTAATGCTGTTAGATCTCACTTTGGTCCCTTTCAACAGCTGAAAAGCTTTTGCCTTTCTTTAATAAAGAAGGTAGCTCCAAACTATACAAGGAGATGATTAAGAATGAAATAGCTTGATTTGTTGAGACAAAACAGACTTAGAGCCCTGACCATTAACAAAACTAAAGCTTCACATGGCTCTTCCTTTTTATCCCACTTTCAAAAGAAAAAGTACTTCAGGACCTGAAAATCTTTTTCCAAAATGAAAATTAAAGAAGTCCATATACGGAAGTCTTCTAAACCAGTGTTCGTCTTAAGAAATAATTACAACTAAAGCATACTAGTGTTTAGCTTACTGTATTTTGTTAGTGCTAAAGCATTCTTTTGTTAATATATCTATATCTATACAAGATTTCCTTACGACCTAACCTGTCTATCTTATCATAGTATTGTTTTCAAGTAGTAAGGTCCATTGTCACTCATTCTGAAGTGAGACAGGCTACATTCCCTTTTATGTCTTTGATTTAAGAAATAAAATATTTGTGGATTTGTCATAATCCTTTATGATAGTTCTGGAACTAATTAACAAGTTTGGAATATAAAATGCCCTGGGTACTCCTTTTGATTTTGGGTCCAATATTATGTAAAAGGAGAAAAGCATGTGCAGATTTTAACTTGCAATATTTGCTTTCATAATTCAGGTATCTCTTTCCAAACGCTTAAGGCTTCCAGGTAGCAGCCGGACTTCACAGGCACAAGATCTTCATCAGCAGTTGTGGCGAATTCATAAAGATGAATTTATGGGTTCATTTGCAATTATGAGGTATTCAAATTTTTTCATGTGTTATTATCTCCATCTGAAGTACTTATATTTGTCCAAGCGTAATTTACTCCTGCTTTGGTTTTGAAGATACAACCTCATACAACTATTTCTGCAAAATGAGCAGAGTTCTCATCTGAGGAAGATGATAGTTGATCTGGAGGTGAATGCTCTACTTAAGTATGAAATTTGATTTGCAGCTCCTCAGCCACAGCCCTCTTTAATGAATGAGAAGAAAATCTTACCTCTGAAATTCTGCAGGTGCCTAGGTTTGATAGTGGATGTCAATTTAGTCAAGACCCTGCCATCTCATACATTTGGTCAGAGAAAAACTTGAATGACGATCAGCGCCGAGCCATACTTAAGGTGAAAAGTTATAGAAACTCTCTATAATTGGGTTTATATCTGCACCTGCAAATCAAAGTATTGTGAATTATCAGAATCTTAATTGGATAAACCAGATACGAAGCAAAACTTACAGCATTCGAGTTGTCAGAACCCTCAACCATATCAAACTGGCAGAATTGTATTGTGAATTATCAGAACAGCGCCATATATAATTGTCATTAATGCAGATACTTACGGCAAAGGATTATGCGCTGATACTAGGAATGCCAGGGACAGGCAAAACATCCACTATGGTCTATGCTGTGAAGGCGCTGTTGATGAGAGGTTCATCCATTTTGCTTACCTCCTATACAAACTCAGCTGTTGATAATCTGCTTCTCAAACTGAAGGCTCAGGTCATCTCCATCCTTGATGCTTCTATTAGAAACTTATTGCTTTGATCTTTATTTAACTACTACGCTATATCTCAAAAATTTAGAAGGTATAAGCTGTAGAACTGGTGTCAACATAGTATAAAATTCTTGCTTTAAATTATCTTGGGAAAGCTAGATTTAGCAAACTGAAGAAATCTATATTTGGTACAAGGTAGGCATAGGAGTTGATGCGTAGCATTAGATGAAACTGGTTGATTTAAGAAGGGCCTACTATGGCAACTACACTAGCTGCTTCTACTGGTATTAGTATTAAATCATTATTTCCTCTTTATCCTTCGATCAATTAGAAGCATACACCTCACATTTTACTACCTCAAATCTCCTGAAATAAATTCTAGCATAAAGCTGCTTGGTGGTAACTCCATAGAATAAAATCCTTTTTGAATCACCAAACTGTCGCATTCATTGAAATCCCTTCCTCCACTCGTGAGAATTTGATGCATATGCAATGTGGTCAGTGAATGGGCATTAAGGGGGATCTCCAGCTGTCATTTGAAGCTCTGATGGAAGTATGTGTTCTCTCATGGAGTAAGGGGTTGAAGGAGCCATCAAGGAATTGGATATCCCTTTAGAAAAGGCTGGAAGACCCTTTTAGATGCAAAATTCTTCGTTTTTTTCTCACATGCTTCCCGTTGGTCAATGACCAACCAAGGTGCTCTATACTTCTTCGCTACTTGTAAGGCGTGACGTATGATTCATTGACTTTTAAATTTAAAAAAAGAAGACATTCAAAATGCGAATTATCTAGCTATTTAATGAATAAGGGAATAGATTATAGCTGTTCAGCTAAACTCAATGCAATCTTGTAGAAAGAACAACTCAAACTTAGGCATTCAACTGTTAGATATAAACCCTAAACCTATATTTTTAAAATATATAATTAATAACAACCTTTAAAGTTTAAACTGTTTTGTAACTTGAAGCATTTTCAAGGAAAACTAACAAATGTCTATCAGAAAGTCTAAACAAGGGATATCTTGAGTCCAAGTTGATAAACACAAGTCATTTACTTTAAAGTTTGATTCCCCCATATTGTAGATCATGTATAACTTGGTCTCACCATGAAAAGTTTTAGATAGCGCCGTTAGCTGTTGATGAATTAGTAGACAAGCTATTCAGATATATGTTAGTGGGGCTTAGGTGAAGGGACAAACAAATATATTCTATTAGCTTCATGGCAGATAACCAAAATTCTATCCTTTTAACTCTTATCCTCACATACATTTAGATCAAATCAAGAGCCTGCTGATTTCTAAGGTAAAAAATAACGCAATTACCTCTTCGTGTATAAATGTATCAAGTTAAAGATCCTTCTTTTTATCCATTTAGATATTCAACTATATGCAGCGTCTCTGCAAGTAAAATGAAGCTGATTGACTGACATGTAAGCGTTATCGAGGAAAATCTCTCTTTTCTTCTTCCTCTAAGGGCATGTTTTTCTGAAATGTCCTGCTAGGAATGATTTCTCGACATGCTTCACCTACATATTACGAAGTATCATTTATTTTTCCTAGTGCTTTTATTCTCTGGTATGCTTCTGCTGACTGCCAACCACAAGGCACAATTAATGTAGTGCTTTTACATTTACATACAATCCTACTTCATTACCACTTCCGTGGACATTGGGACTAACATATATACTGTTGCAGGGTATAGATTTTATTCGTATTGGAAGATATGAGGTTGTACACGAGGAAGTTCGAGAGAATTGCTTATCAAGTTGGTTTCTGGTAACTTTGTCAAAAAGTTTGCTTCATGATTGGCTCACAGAATACTAATTTACTGCTGGACTTTCTCCTACAGTGATGGACACTCATGGTCTTGAAGAGATAAAGCAGAGGATAGAGCAAAGCAAAGTTGTTGCTGTTACTTGTTTGGGGATAACTAGCCCATTGCTTTCAAACAAGAGATTTGATGTGTGTGTCATGGATGAAGCCGGACAAACTACGTTGCCGGTACGTTTCTGTAGTTTGTGTTTGTAGTGCATTTGAACATTTTGGTCGATAGAGGTCGTGAATGAGGTTAAACTTGTCAAAGTTGCTATTGCTGATTGCAATTGTTCTATATATCCCAATTAATAATCTAACTATTTTTTTGACAAGTTAAAGTTTTATTAATGAAGGTACCAAGAGGGTACAGTTACGCCAGACCAAAAATTGCCATAATACTAATCAAGTATCTACTACGAATCGACTCTCTCTCTAAGAAATCTATGTATTGTTCTAGATTTTCAATAGCACTCCTTTTACACCAAAAAAAAATAAATATTCAAAAGACATCTATTTTTAATCCTGGATACATGCTGTCTTATCCCTTCAAAGCAAACTCTGTTTCTCTCCAACTATGTTGTCCATAAGGCACGGGGATTGTTCTCCACACTGGCTGCTGACTTCTTGTCACTTGTTGATGTTGCCATGTCTCCAGCAGACTTTTTACATTTTGTGGCATAACCCATTTGATACCATACAAAGCAAGGAATAGCTCCCAACTCTGTCTTGCCACATTGCAATGAATGAGGAGATGATCGACTGTTTCTAATTCTTCTTCACACATATAGCATCTATTAATGAAAGTAGTTCCTCTCTTCTGTAGGTTATCCTGATTTAAACAAGCTTCCTTTGCTGCCACCCACTCAAAACATGCTACTTTAACAGGAGCTTTTGATTTCCATATTGCTTTCCATGGCCAATCAGATTCATACCTGCCTTGTTGCTTCTGTAAAAGAGTATAACATCTGCTAACTATGAATTTCCCATCATTACTTGCTGCCCAAATCATTGAATCTCTCCTATTGCCCTCTAAACTGACACTGTCCAGCAATTGCATTAACTGCGTGAATTAATCTACTACCCAGTCATTAAGGCCCCTCCTGAAGATCAGCTGCCGGCCATTACTGGAGTAAAAGCCTGCTACCTTCCCATTCTTGTCAGAGAAGCAGCGATATAAAACTGGAAATTTTGATTTGAGACTTTCATTCCCCATCCATACATCAATCCAGAATTTGATATTTTTACCATTCCCCAGCTTCAACTTTACAAACTGACTACATTCTTTCCATAGACTTCTGATAGTGCTCCAAAGTCCCCCTTTGGAAGAGGATTGGACTGCACGAGGAGTCCAAAACTCCTTCCTGCCATATTTGACATCTATGAGTTGTTTCCATAACCTATTGCTTTCATCATTATATCTCCAAAGCCACTTAAATAATAGGCTTTTGTTGTGCAGCCTTAAATTCCTTACCCCCAAAACAATCTCTTTTGCTTTTCCGTTTCTATGTTTTTAGAGCTAATTATTTTTATGAACTACATTCGTCACCAGATCACAAGTCCTTACTTGAAAAACAAATGACAATATTAGATTTACAATCCAGGTATCATTGGGACCATTGACATTTGCATCAAAATTTGTTCTAGTTGGGGATCATTATCAATTACCACCACTCGTCCAGGTAATGTTGATTCTCTCTGTGTTGAGCTCCAATGCTTGTGTAACTTGTGATACCAAAACTTCGAACTGTTTCCATGTTAGAGTGCAGAGGCTAGAGAAAATGGAATGGCAGTAAGCCTGTTCTGCAGACTCTCAGAAGCTCATCCCCAAGCAATTTGTGCTTTGCAAAGCCAGGTATCTTCAAATTTCATTAAGATGTTTCTTTCCACCTCTGAAGTTCGTTTGAGTTAATATAGTTGCCACTACTATGCTACAACTTGCAGTACCGCATGTGTGCCGCCATAATGGAATTATCAAATGCCTTGATATATGGTCACAGATTGCGATGTGGTTCTTCTCAAGTAGAAAATGCCAAAATCAAGTACGCAACATTGCCATCTGGACCTACGTGGATAAAGGAGGTAATAGTCAGTGATTACATTGCTTCCAAGTACAATGCTGCTTTATTTTAGTAATGATCCAAACATAAGAGGCCTGCCTCAGCTAGAAAAGAATGATCTTAGGATGGAAAATAGATGCTGCTTCCAAGTATGATACTACTTTATTCTATATATTTCAAACTATAGAGGCGTGCACCTTCTATAAAGAGATTGATGCCTGGATGGAAAATACGCCTGGTGAAACTTGTCCATTCTTTGAGCACCCATAAGTTCTTCCCTGTATATAAGTTAAGCGTTTGAGCTGCTGGTTCATTTCTGCAAAGTTAATTCCGGCAATAAAATTCCATTCAAATCTGCACTTTCTACTTGCTTCTCAAGGAGCAAGTCTGCTCATATTTTCATGTCATAACCACAGTGATGCTCTCTCATCTTAGAGTGATTTACGCTTTCATTATATATATACTTTTTCGATGTACTTATTTAGGTGTATGCACTCAAATTAAAGAGGTCATGTAAAACCTAGTGCACTTTTTAGTTTTTAGTGTTTCCGTCTGGTAACTAGACACAATATAAGACATCTTTTGCCTGTCCATTCTTTTCTGTCCTGACTCTCGAGAAAATTGAAAGATCCAGTTTCTAACTGAAGCTCTACTACTTGTGAATTCTGAGGTTTTTTATTGGTTGATCTAATAGGTTTAGACTACTGAGGATAAAACAGAATAACCTAAACACATGTTCTTCACTACCCTTGTATTAATGAGACCGAATTGCTGGTTGATCTCTCTTACAACAACAACAACCCAGTAAAATCCCACTAGTGGGGTCTGGAGAGGGTAGTGTGTATGCATACCTTACCCCTACCCCGAAGGAGTAGAGAGGTTGTTTCCAAAAGACCCTTGACTCAAGAAAACAAAAGGATAAAAGGAGACAATATTATTATCACCACAGAAATCATAGGAAAAATGGGAACATGAAATCCAGAAGAAAGATGCAAAGCAGAAGCGAGCTAGTAAATAGATCCTGCACTGAAAAGCGAAATAGTAAGACACAACATTGCCACTAGCTATTTTAGACAAAAACCCTACCATACTAGTCTCACAAAGGTACGAAGTAAGGCAAGACTCAACTACCTCATAACCTACAACCCTAATACTCGACCTCCACATCTTCCTATCAAGTGTCATGTCCTCGGAAATTTGAAGCCTCGCCATATCCTGCCTGATCACCTCTCCCCAATACTTCTTAGGCCGCCCTGTACCTTTTCTCGTGCCCTCCACAACCAGCCTCTCACACCTCCTTACCGGAGCATCTGGGCTTCTCCAATGAACATGCCCGAACCATCTGAGCCTCGCTTCCCGCATCTTGTCATCAATTGGAGCCACGTGCACCTTCTCCCAATATCATCATTCCTAATCTTATCCATCATAGTGTGCCCGCACATCCACCTCAACATCCTCATTTCTGCTACTTTCATCTTCTGAATATGAGTTCTTAACAAGCCAACATTCAGCCTCATACATCATGGCTGGTTTAACCACCGCTTTATAGAACTTATCTTTGAGTAACGGTGGCACTCTCTTGTCACACAAGATTCCAGATGCTAACCTCCACTTCACCCATCCTACACCAATATGGTGTGTGACATCCTCGTCGATCTCCCCTCCCCCCTGGGTAATCGACCACCCAAGGTAGTTGAAGTTACCTCTACTTGGGATGACCTGTGATTCAAGTGTCGCATCCACACCCACTTCCCCCGGCTCAGCGCTTAACTTACACTCCATGTATTCCGTTTTCGTCCTGCTCATCTTGAAACCCTTAGACTCAAGAGCCAGTCTCCAAACCTCCAGCCTCTCGTTAGCACCGACTCGTGATTCATCAATCAAAACTATGTCATCGGCGAATAGCATGCACCATGACACCTCCCCTTGAATATGGTGTGTTAACGCGTCCATCATCAGGGCGATCAAGAACAGACTGAGCGCAGAACCTTGGTGTAACCCCATCACAACCGAAAAATGCTCAGAGTCGCCTCCTACTATCCTAATCCGAGTCTTAGCCCCATCATACATGTCCTTAATCGCCATAAATCATAATGTAGGGAACCGACACACCTTTTGCCTCCAAGCATCTCCAGTGAACATCTTTCGGAACCTTGTCATACGCTTTCTCTAGGTCAATAAACACCATGTGCAGATCCTTCTTCCTCTCTCTAGGAACCTGGTTGATCTCTCTTGTGTTTCAAAAAGTGAAATTTGTCTACCTGCTGTCCAAAGTTTGTCATTGCACAATCTTAAAGGTCCTTAGAAAGGATGATTCTTACCATAGTATGATTCATACAAAGTTGTACATAACTGAACTTTGTATACAAAGGTCGTGATGGAAATGTAGAACAACAGTAGGAGAAATCTTAAAAGGGAGAGATTTAGTGCAGTGACTTGGTGTGATCATTATATGACAAGGATGATCTCATCTTAAGCAATTATATTCCTTCCAGAAAAATATCTTGTATGAGTTGTGAGGGTTAATACCCCAACTGCTTGTCGTCTTATTCTGTGAAATAACCTGGTATGATCTGTCTTAACAGGCTTTGAATCCAGACAGACCTGTCGTCTTTATAAACACAGGTCAGGCAAATTTCTATCTCAAATCAAATTATGCAGGCTTGTCAAATGCAGTTTAAATGTTCTTGTCCTAAGCTGTTGCCTTATCTGCTTTTCCAAACTAGATTTGTTGCTTGCATTTGAAACAAATGACCGTAAAGCTGTAAATAACCCAATGGAAGCAAATATCGTTGCTGAGGTAAGGATGTCTCTTGCTTCTTCCGTGAATATTAATGACCATTAGCATCGGATCACAAGAAATATATTAAGCTGCAATTTCTGTATAATGATTTTGGCCTACAGATAGTGCGTAGGCTGTTGAGCAGAGGTATATTGGAGGAAGATATAGGCATCATTACACCCTACAACTCTCAGGCAGATCTTATCCGGCAATCCGTTTCCACATCAGTGGAGATACATACCATTGATAAATACCAGGTAATATATGTTGATGCAATCACATTCTTGAAAAACATCTTAAATTTGCAACTTTTCTTATTCATTAAAAAAGACAGCTGCTTTATGGCAGGGTAGTAGAAGGGGAAAGGAAATCACTAGACCAGTCTTACTAGAAACATATCTGTCTATGGTTATTCTCTGACACGTTTGTAATTGTCAACTACACACATAGGCGACCTAGTACAGTTTTGAACTATAGGGTCCTGAATGCCAGCTGGAAGTAGAGAGCAGAAAAATGGTTGGCTTTCCGTTTCTGAAATAGAAGTTCAAGAAGCCTAAAACTTCTCAAAACCCTAACCCAGAACAAGTAGTCTAATCCCTCGCATCTCACAATGCTACTTCAGAGACACTTACTTATGTTCACCTGACTTTGCCTAGAAAAAAGCCCCAAGTCCTTGTCCAGTTGTTCGTTATCTATCCTCAACCGTTTAAGATTATCTGTGCCAGCTGTTAGCCCCAAGAAGCTCGTTTGGCAATTCATGAATGATCCAATCTACCCGATTGTTTGCTTTTAGCATCATTTTCTGTGGCCCATGGTGGTCTTGCAGTTACATCAACTAACTTGATTTCTTAGGTAGAAAGGACTAAGAGATCGGTACATTCCCTAATTGTTCTAATGTAATCTACTCTTTGTAGGGAAGGGATAAAGATTGCATTCTGCTATCCTTTGTAAGGTCAAGTGAAAATCCAAGAAACTACGTTTCTTCATTGCTTGGAGACTGGCACAGGATTAACGTGGCTCTTACACGTGCTAAGGTTTAGATACTGTTCCTTGAGATATTTGACTGAAAATTTTGCTCTATTTGAGACTTTGTGAAGTTCCTCAGATTATATGGAATAATGTACTTCTCTTTTGATTGAACAGAAGAAGTTGATAATGGTAGGTTCATGCATTACACTATCAAATGTGCCTCTGCTGAAACTTCTCATAGAAAAGGTGGAAGAGCAAGGTGGCATTTTGAGCGTCTCCAAGAAGGATATTGCTCATAAGCCGGAATTGAAGAGATGCTCCACCCTGAGATGATGGTAAAGATGGACACCCCCCAAAACCCCCCAATTTTGCTGTATTGTAAATTATTGCAAAATTCAGTCCTCTTAGGGGTTGAATTTTTGTATTCTAATGCAAATGTAAATATTAATGCTCTGCCAGACCGAGAACCAGCCATCCACTCTTGTGTAAATAATAGTAAAAGTTCCTGGGTGAACTGAACTTGTTCAAGGTTAAACTTCACATTTCGCGTATGTCTATAAGATGTATCAGATTGCCATTCCAATGCTGGTAAATTGCTAGAATGTTTTTACACTGGGTCACCTTTCATCAGTAACGGAATTGACAGACATTGATCAATATAGCCAATTTAATTTGCACCTTCAATTTCGCTGCATTATGTTGGCAAAATCCACCTAGTGTTTTTGTTCGCAAAATAAATAAGGACTAACTAATAAAAGCAATCTTTGTATTGCAGTTAGACAATGAGGTAAAAAATGGTATAATAAGATGTGATGAGAATTCTCGAATTGATTTACAGGGGTGCCGTCCAACATGTTTAGTAAGGTCAAGGTATTCTGCACACTCAGGCAGAATAATGGAAGCAAGACAAGTTCCCATTGGTATAATCAAATCTCTCTATGAAATTTAGATATTGTTTAGTTATTATAGACAAAATTATCCAAATAATCACTTTTTTTTTTTTGTCAAATTGGTGGTGTATTGAAGATTCAAAATATATGTGGCTTTATGACAACAGAACATTAGTAGTGCTTTCTTTATTATGAAAATAAATGACAATTAACATAAGTGAAAAATAATAATTTCAATTAATATTTGAGCAAAGTAGTTGTAAAGGGATAGTTTTATAAAGAGTACTGTTAAAATGAGAGTTGTTGTTATAGATAAAAGGTTAATATAACCAAAAAAAAACTTAACTGTTAATAGCGGAATGTTATTTCCCCTGAAGTGCAATCGAAACGTTGTTTCTGAAGTAAAATCACTGGAAGCAGATACAAAAACACTGCCAGAAACCTATTATAACACTATCTGGTTCATTTGTGAAAACAATACTACCAGTAACCAGAAACCGGCCAACTTCTTTGGAAAAAGAAACAATAGTTTTCCGGGGAAAGGAAAAGGGAAGTAAAAATTGCACGGGGCGCCTTATTTGGGCACCCTTTTTTAACCTGTAGCCGCTTTGTCTTTTTGTTTGCATCCGTACCCACTTTTAAAAAAACTTCAGTTTCCCTTTATAACTCTCTGAAGTTTCCGGGTTACTAAACAAAAACTTCAGCTCTAGAGCTGAAGTTTTTATTTTATAACTGGAAAACTTCAGCTTAGAGCTGAAGTTTCTTGGTTACTAAACAAAAACTTCAGCTCTAGAGCTGAAGTTTTTATTTTATAACTGGGAAACTTCAGCTCTTTATTTTATAACTTGAAAACTTCAGCTCTAGTTACTACTGAAGTTTTTATTTTATAACTGGAAAACTTCAGCTTAGAGCTGAAGTTTCTTGGTTACTAAACAAAAACTTCAGCTCTAAAGCTGAAGTTAAGCTGAAGTTTTTATTTTATAACTGGCAAGAGCTGAAGTTTTCTAGTTACTAAACAAAAACTTATAAAATATAACTTCAGCTCTAGAGCTGAACTTCAGGCCCGGCTACTAAAATGCTGAAGTTTTGTGTAATTGCATTTGCTACTTCAGCCCCGTGTGCTGAAGTTATGTAAAAAAGCGGGTACGCTTACAATTTTTTTTACAAAGCGGACATAGGTTAAAATGTGACACAAAAAGCGGGTATAGATGCAAATGCCCCAAAAGGAAAGGGGAGCAAGGGAAAAAAGATAATGGAAATCGAACCACCCTTAATATATTGTGTGAAAAATGCCCACGGGCACCATTGCAATATAAGCTTTGGTGGTAAGCACAACTTAATTTCCTAAATTATTACTCCCTCCGTTTTAATTTATGTGAACCTATTTCCTTTTTAACCCGTGCCAAAAGGAATGACCCATTTCCTTATTTGAAAAAAATTTACCTTTACAGAATGATTTATAGCCACACAAAATATATGTAACTCATTTTACACCACAAGATGTCTTCTCTTTTCTTAAACTCCGTGCCCAGTCAAATGGGTTCACATAAATTGAAGAGAGGGAGTATATTCACATTTTTTTCTGTTTGAACTTTGAAGTGGACATTCACATGCTTGTTGCATACACAGTTGAAATAGCTGTTTAAGATGGCATCCGTTGTATTTTTGTCGAGAGCAAAACTCACCAACATTTGCTCAAGTGACCTATTTGTGTACGAGATATTTGCAGATACCCAACAAAATAATCAAGTCTCTGTAATCAAATTCATTGCCCATGGTAACAGATTTGGGCTAGTTAACAGACAAAACTTCGTATAGTATAATCAACAAACAAGGAAATAAAAGAAAATGAGTTGGAAAAAGAAACAAAGTTTTTAACCAAATATCCTACCTAAAGCTCTCAGTTCGCTTCTCCTTATAGCAGCTCTCGCAGAAAATGTTGGACAGGTCTTATCAAACTCTTGAATTCACTGTTGGCTCTCTTCAAAAGGAATAATCTCCTCAGTAACATTTATTATTTCCTCGACTTCAACTTCCTTTGCCTCATATTCCTCCTCTTCGTCACTAGCTTCCCCGTCACGCAACTTCTCCCTCTCCGTTTTCTCCTCTTCATGCAGCCGCTTCCACTCGTTAATCCATGCTTCCCATTCTTCTTTCAACTTCTTTCGTTTTTCACGATCTTGCTCACTCAATTGCAATGAAACATCCTGATCCTCTGCCTCATACTTCTTGCTGTATCTTTTCAAGTTCTTAGCGATCTCTTCCTCTTTCTCCTTGCTCAAGAAAGATGGTGGCCTGGGGCGCCACAAATACTGTAGCAAACAAGAAGCATTTATTACATAGATGAGTATCCAGCAGGTCACGTAATGAATTTAAGCATGTTCCTTCAAAAAAACAGGCATAGCCAAGCAGAGCACACAACCACATTGCAAATACGAGATGATGAACAGGGAAATTGCTTCAAATATACATTAGCAGCATTCGAAAGATAACAGGAAATCAGTAATTGCCCGTTCTGCGACTGCATAGTAAAAGGTGCAGCAAACCCTTAGTGCTGAGATTACATAAGTCCTAGCACATCAACTAACAGAAAACCAGGCCTAGAGCAACAAGTATAGCATGTAAACGCATATCGGGGCGGGACGGGGGTCTAAGGATCAGTAACCATCCCAAACATATAGTAACAATTTAGGAGGCAGAATAATTCGAGCAGTGTGACCAAGTCGCTTATAGGCCAAAGTAGGAACAAGTACAGCGAACAATGTATTTAAAGGATGTTACCTGGAAGAAATGATCCTTAAGTATCCTATACAACAGCTTTCCATTGAAAGACCAAATGTTGAATCCATTTTCCATCTCATGAACTGAGGTAACAGATGTTGCTACATACCTTGAAATGCCCAATAAGCAAAAGTATAAGAACAAAATAGGAAGGTGTGTAAGGGCAAAACTAATGGAAGAGCAAAATTCGATACCTTCCAGTAGGATCCCATTCAACATCTGTGGCCATAAAATGCTCAGCAGATGCCATGGTTTCAAGCTCATCGACATCAAAGAATTCCAACTGCCCATTGAAACCTTTCAGTCCAGCCAAAATAAGGAAGCGGCCTCCAGGTGACCAGTAGAGAGCATTAGCCTGCTTTCCCTTAAGCGTTATCAGCTTTGAAACACGGCCCGTATTAGTGCCAGACCGCACAGAGTAGAAACTGATGTCTGGCCTAGGGTTGTCACCATGGATAACAGCAAATCTGTGACCCTTTGGCTCCCAGGCAAATGCAATGATTTTGTCGTTCTTGTTGTCAAGCTCCAAAACCTCAATCGGAATGTCCCGTTCTTTGATTCTGAACAGCTCAAAACCAGTGTAAGTGCTTTTCTTAGTCTTCGTGTACCGGTCAACTTTGACAGCAAGGTAGTCTCCATTGCTTTGCCAATACATTTTGCAATCACTAACGCTGAAGAGATTCTTCTGCCTCAACTCCTCTTTGCTTGGGATTTGCACAAGACTGACCTGTCAATTTAATACAAGTTTAATTCAAATGCAAATACAAGTAGTTCCTCCAAATTAGAGATGACTTGCATAAAAGTTCTAGCACAAACCCTGGCAGGTTGATTTCCGCATTCAGGAACAAAAAGTGCAAGAATTGGATCTGCTGGCGACCAGCTAAAATCCATAACATTTTCAACCTTGATAGATTTCTTGTCAATAAGAGAGAAAGTCTCTGTTTCATAAACAGAGATGACATTCTTTCCTATTCTTGCAAAGTACTTGTCTTCTTTACCACCACTCCACCTGAAATCATCTCAAAAAGAAAGTTAAGAAAGTATTCCAGCCCCACTTTTCATTATATTTCTGAGAAATCGTGTATGCACTCAAGCACGCAAGAGTTTGCAAATGTTAGGCATAACTTTAACAACAGGTAGCAGAGAATGATAGAAGGCGTCTCTTACAATAGGATCAAATCTCACCTAAAAACTGGCCACGACACACCAGTAACACCTCCAGTTCCTCCAACTGCAAATTCATCGGCACTTCCCTTGAAATCTCTCATCACTTTCCCAGTTCTCACATCAAAAATATTTAGCACAACCCTCTGAAAGAAATCTAAATTAGAGACAATCCAGTATGGCCACAATCAGATACACAAACACAATAAAGCTCAGACTTACATGTGTGTCACGGGGGTTACTTGGTTCGTGGCTGCTGTATGTCACCAGATACCTCTCACCAGGGGAGAAATCAATCAGCTTTACCTGAATTTAAAGCCAGCAGAGGTAAGTTACAGACCACCTGCAAAGGTTCATTAGAAAATAAACAGAAACTAACCTGTGGATGTGCATAGCGCATCAGACGGTTGAAAGTGGTGGCACCACCCCAAATTGCAGCACCTTGTCTGTGAACTGTTGCCAAATACGTTCCCAGAGGGGACCATTGAACAAAACTCTCGGTCCAGAACTGCACTCAAAGAGACATCGTTAGCAAAAGTTTAGTAATTACCCATCTTCATAAAAGAAAAGAACATCTTTTAAAGAAACGGTTTTTGTACAAGACCCATTTCGAATTCTGAAAATATGAGACACTAAACAGTACCAAAAAACCCCCATGAATGGATAGCTAAATGAGCACAAAGAGGAAATAAGTTCACTTACAGAACGTTTGTAAACAAGCTCAGGCTTCAACTGTCTTGCATCATTCCAGAGGACCTCTGTGTCAGTGCCAGCCCGAATCACAAACTGATCTCTAGCTTTCTCATCAGTAAGCCACTGTTGCAGATTCTCCTGCCAGGATACAAACATCTCAATATTAGCAGATGAATGAAAAACTAATATTTAATTCACATAGTGCTTGCTGGAGAAAAAGACAGCTGATGAAGAGCCTAACCCCGGGAACATAAGGCTTGATCTCTGGTGGAGCCCACTCATCGGGAACTTTCAGGAATTTCTCAATGTCGTCAAACATGTTAACAGCAAATATATGCGATCTATCTAACTTGTATCCATGTGTCTTCTCCTTACTCAGCTCAGCTTCCTAAAGCAGAAAAACATAGCAACATGACACTGGTTAACATCTTCCACAATTCCGTTACAAGTCTCACGCATTGTCTAAAGAGATGAGATACATTGTAGCTGCTAAAGAGAAAAAAATGGAGTACCTGTGGAGTATTATACTCGATGAAGCAGTACCCAAGGGTTTTCTGAGTCTCAGGATCAACAGGCATCCAGAGACCATCCTCCTTAATAACACCAAGTTGGCTGTAAATTTTCCGAACTACTCCTTCCAACTTCTCAAATTTCTCTTTAGGCACCACAGGAAGATTGTCCACCACCAGTATGTTACCAAAACCAGCATCAAACTCCAAGGGGTCCTCCTCCATTAAGTCATCATCATCACTGATAATATCCAAATACCATACAAATTCAAAACCAAAGGAAAAACTACAAAACCCATTTTCATAGTATATGAACCAAAAGAGAATTTAAACTCTACAAACCCTTTCTTTATCGGTATGAACCAAAACCACAATTACAAACCAAAAGAACCTAAACTTCAAACAAAACCACAATTACAAACCAAAAGAACCTAAACTTCAAACAAAACCACAATTACAAACCAAAAGAAACGAAACCAAGCAGAAACACATAAAAATTCATATATAAATTAAGGTATTACCCAGTGTCTGAAAATACAAATGGAGATATCAAATCCCCAATAGAGACGCTAAAAACTATATCTTATCAACATATGGACAAAACTCAAGGAGAATGCAAAAACACAACATATTCAAGACTCGCAATGCAGAAAACTCAATATATTCAAAGTAAGTTGAAAATATTACAGTGTGAAACACTGTTTCAAGTTTACCCACATATCAGTAGCTAGCTCTTTCTCAGTTTCAATGCAGAAAGACTGTCCATAAAGCAATAATATGTGACGAAAGTCATTTATGATTACTGAGAAGAGTACAATCGATTTTTGAAAATAGAGGAAACAGTCACGGTTCTCTTGATATGCCCATATGTACTCATTTGTATTCAAAACAGAAATGAATCAGATTCTAGTTTTCACTTCTTTTTCTTGATTCAGTTGTTACTTATGAATCATGATGTGAATATCTCACGAGCTAAGGACTGAGCTTCTGGCGTAGAGTCAGCAAACAAAGACATTGTTAATAAACTTGACATTAAAAGGCTCCGACATGGAGAGAAAAAAATATGGCTTTTTTGTGGGATGGTGGGGCTGAGACGAGGGGCAGAAAGGTGTTAGAATCAAACCAGTGTTAGACGAGGGGCAGAAAGGTGTTAATAAACCAGTGTTTAACTGGTAATGACTCTATAACTCAACATATTCAAGACTCGCAAATACAAAACTCAACATATTCAAAATCCAACAACAACAAAGTGAAATCCCACAAGTGAGGTCTAGGGACGGTAGTGAGTACGCAAAACCCAAGAAAACACTAAAAGTCTAATCTTCACAACATATTAACAGGCTTTGCACACTCAATAGAAGAACATTGACAAAATCCAAACTTCACAGCATAGAAAAGAATCCGAGACATATACGTACATAAAAAATTTAACATATTGAATTGGATATAAACATAAAATAAAACCAACTAACTCAAAAACCCAACAAAACACTAGAAATTTCTAATCTTCAAAGCATATGAACCAAAACAATAAACTCAAACTCAAAAAAATTTAAAAAGACCCAGACTTTACAGCAAAGAAAGGAAACCCATAAGCATCACCACATAAAAAGCGCATATATAAATCATAAAAATGCAGAAACACAAAAAAAAACAAGGGAAAGTCAAGATTTAAGACCTGGGTATGCCACAATCTTCACCAGGAGGAAGATGAATGGATTCAAGATCGATTTGGGAAAGATCCACACCAATCCTAGCGGCTATGGCTGTGATTTCTCCCATAGACGTAACGTCCGCCATGATTGGAACTCTCTTCTCTTTGTTTAGCTTTCTTTCTGTGTTCTGTATGGAATGGTGCGTATAGGAGAGAGATAGCCACCTTTGAAGCTGAAAGAAGAAGTACGAGCTTAGCGATAGAGGCAACGTGCACGCATACGAATAGTGGAAACATAGGGTTTTTCTGGAGCTCTTATCGGCGTTACGCTGTTCTTTTTTTTTTTTTTTTAATTCCGGGTAAATGGGTCTTTCTTTAATGGGTCGGTTAAATTGTTCGGTTAGGGAGGACTCTCCCATTGGATCTTTTTTGATGAAATAGTATTTATGAACGTGATTGCACGTTAATAATGATACACGGTGGCTTAACTATTTAAATCATCTGAAAGCGGAAAAATATCATTATATTAGCATAATAAGTGAATTCAAAATTAAAGAACATCATCAAAATATACACAAATGATCAATTTAGTCGTGTTAGTTAGATAATTATGTATTATAATTTAAAAGTATTTAATTTGATGGTATATTCTTACGGAACACTTCTTTGTAGATGATATTTTTGTGTATGTTTCTTTCTAATGCTTTGGTTGTTCTGCCACAGCCAGAACTCTTGTTGTCGATTGATATTTTTGTGTTCGTGCAAAAAAACATATTGCAATAAATACAGTCTAATATTTAGGATGTTTGTCCTTGTGCTTTATTTATTTAATTGATCAATATATTCATTTATGCTAGCTAAGATAGCCTTTTAATTCTATCATGCAATTTGGATAAATTGCGATTTTATCTATTGATAGAAATATTTTCCTTATTAAATGCACTACTATTACAATTGGTATTGATAAACAAGTGTTATGAAAGAACTATATGCTCTTTTTTGTTTCTGGCACGAAGCAAGATGTTACTGAATATTGAACATGTTTTTACTTTATATTTCTTGTCAGTTGAATCTTTTAAATTTGAATCCATAAGTATAATTTTGTCAAGCTAGTTTTTACAGTCCTTGCTTTCATCGATTTTGTAACTATTGATATATAGTACTTGACAGAAATCATCTTCAAAGCCATTAGTTTTTTACCAAATGGTTCGCTGATATTCAATATATCCCCAGGGCCATAAACGATTCATCCCATATTATCAATTTTACTTTCTTATAAATTTAGCAGTGTTTTCTGCTTTCATATATTTATGATGGTTATTTCAGTTATTTGAAGAAGTATATCAAATCTTTTTGTTATTATTGCTAGCAATATCATGCATCTTGGTTTGAGATTTTCAAGTAATGTATGACATAGAATATTATTTCGATTATACCGGAGGCATCTGCAAAGGATAATCCCGCTATAAGAGTCGGCTCTTTATAATATAGTCTTGAAAGCTTGTTCTTGTTCAGAATTTAGCTTTGATTGTGCTTAAACATACACTTGTATGGTCGTTCGATTCTTAATACTATAATAACATTTTTTACTTTATGTTTTAATTTTTTTAATCTTTAACACTCTTTTTATGGAATAAATTTATATACCCTAAGATTTTTTTTAACTTGAAAAATAATTTTACTCATATGACAAATTTTAAAAAAAAATAATTAAATTGGCTTCTCTTGCTAAATAATTAATTGAAAGATTTAATTATTTGGTCTTAACACAAAAATAATTTATTTTATGTTGATCCACATTTTTAATATTAGTTCATCTCTTATTTGAAGATTAATCTTAATTATTATTTTATCCACCAAAAATTTTCTTTTGAAAGACATTTCACTTTTAGATCTTTACGTGTGTAGAATCATTAGTGGTATTGACTCTTACCAATCATTTTTCTTTCTATTTCTCACACATTTATATTTTCAAATATTTTTTAGTTTTTGTTTAATAGTAATTGAGTATATTTTTCAATATTAGCAGAAAAATTGATTAAAATTATTTGAGTAGGAAATAGTTCAAATATAATATAGGGATATTTTTTCTCAATTTCAATGCTCTATGTAGTTCGTTTAATATTGCTTTTATTTTCTCTTAGTATTAGATATTATGGAGTGATAATATAATGTCAATAGGGAGGATTCTTATGAAATTGATTTTATTCAGCCTTCCTACATATTATTAATAAAAATTTAATAGACAAAATATATTATTTTTAAAATATTAAATATTAAAAAAGTAACATAGAAGGTCTTGTAGTTCAAAAAAATATGTCATTTTAATTCTTTTTCTATAAGTTTCTATTTAATATTTTAGGACTATTTTGGTCTATCAATATTGTATTCGTGCCTTTATAATAGTATAGACTCTCCTTTTTCTAAATGAATTTGGACAATGTAATACATTCTCAAATTAAGTTAGTAATAGCACATGATAATACGTTTTCAAATTAAATTAGTAATAAATTTTTTTAAGAAATATATCCTAAACATTATAAAATTACATGACTAAAAATATGTATTTATTCCCAAAGGAATTATTCTAATAGGAAAGGTAACGTGTTACTAAATGTATTAAGTTTACATGCTAATATGTAGTACTAACAAACTTGTAGGCTCCCATTTCCGTATCTAGCTTGAAATAGGAATCAATTTTGCTTTTTTCGATAAATAATTTAGTTGAAATACCCAGTCCTTCTCATCTCCAGCTCCATGACAGCATGCATGGAGGTTGTCGAAACCCAAGGGCAAGAAACCCCATATATATTTTCTTCAGAAGAACCTCCTCAACTTGATTGTACTGTTATTGAGCAAATATTGTAGAGAAAAAGATTTATATTGTAGACTACAGAGAAGATAGAGAAACTCACACCAAAAAAAATTCTTCTTTTCTATAACACTCATAATTAAAATTGTCGTTCAGTTTCATTTCCAATGAAGTTTGTTTCTTTGTTTATCATTTTGAAAACCAATAGTAACATATTGGAGATTTGGTTAGTGAATCTGATTTTCAAATTTGAAGTAAAAAAATATGTATCGTGAGTTTTTTATTAGTTCGTGTCGGGTTTAATATTTATTTTCTTTGTCTTGAATGAGAAAAATGGTTTAGATGGTTAGAGAAAAAGAAGTTGCAATCAAAGCCATTAAATTTTCATAGGGAAAAATGGTTGCCATCTAGATATGTATTGAAAATTAATGGAGCTTTACTTATTGGAGCAAATCCGTACTCTAGCATTATATTTCTATAGTTTAAATTAATTATTCTAATAAAACTCCTAATGGTAATCATGTAGGGTGTCACGACTCCAATCCCGGTCGTGATGGCGCCCAGCACAATTGCTAGGCAAGCCCGACCAATTAACACTCACAACTCAATCACACCATCCATTTCTAATTTATAGCATTAAATTACCGTTTAACAAGTCTATTAATCAATAATCTAGATAGAGATAGTATGAATCACTGACTTAGCCAACATCTCCCAAAAACCTTGGGTCATGAGTATAGAGCATCTAAGATAACAAAATAATACCTCCTCAGTAATACTGATATTCTAAAATGCGAAAATAATAAAGAAATAGGGGAGGAGTCGAGTCCTGCGAACATCAGGCAACTACCTCGACAACTCCTGAGAAGCTCTGAAGCAGCAAATAGCTCAACTATACTCCCGAGACACTTGAATCTGCACACGTGGTGCATGGAGTAAAGTGAGTACTTCCAACTCAGTGGTAATAAGAGTAAATAATAACTCAGCTTGTAAGAAATCCGTAAGAACACTCCATCATGCTATATAGTGCAGTACAACCTTTTGAACAAAATAGTAAAACTGTGAAAATCCTTTAGAACATCTAGCTCAGTTTAAAAATCTCTTTTAAAAATATTCTTTTTCCAACATTAAGCATATGAATGCGATATCAGGTAGTGCAAGTCCGCACACAAGTCTGCCCCTCGGGCACAACACGTTATTTACAAATAACATCAGGGTATCTGGTACACAGTGCAAGAAATAGCATGGATGTCAATGATATGAGAGTGCTAAATGTCATGCCACGTAGTACAAACATGAATCAATGCGTGAATGCAATGCAATGCACATGACCGCTGCGGTGTACAGCCCGATCCATTTGGGTACCCGCGCTCACTGTGGGGGTTCAGACTCCGGAGGGGCTCCTACAGCCCAAGCGCAGTATCATCGTAGCATTCGCTGCGGCGTGCAGCCCGATCCACAATCAGTCCAGTTATATGCATGCAAGCCACACGGGCACAATCAATTTATCATTTTCAGTTCTAATTATTAGGAATTATAGCTTAAGTGTTTAAGACTTTAGAAATTTATTAATCATTTCGAGACAGTATTTAACTCAGGACTGATATCATGAAAACATGCTAAGCATCATAGAAACAATGATAATAATCCCTAAGGGATCCAAATAATCGGCACGAAGCCCAAAACATGGCAATCAGCCCAAATCATGATAGTATCAAGTAGGTTTCAGTCAATCACGCAGAAAAATCAACAACCGGGACGGACCAAGTCACAATCCCCAACGGCGCTCTACCCCACGCTCATACCTGCCGTGCAAGTCACCACAATACATCACTATGATGTGTAAATTCGGGATTTCAAACCCTCAGGATATCATTTACAAGTATTACTCACCTCGAACCGGTGAAATCTCTAGTTAGCGATGCCTTTGCCCCTCAATTCGGACTCCACGCACGTCGAATCTAACCCAAATCAGAGCGAATGCATTACAATATGCTAAAGGAACAATACCCAATCGAAAACAATCGAAAAATATCAAAAATCTCGAAACTAGCAAAACCCGAGCCCCGGGCCCACTTATTAAAAAATTACAAAATTCACATTAACGGACTCCACGTTTCGCCACGAGTCTACCCATATCAAATTCATCAAAATCGGAGTCCATTTGACCCCTCAAATTCCAAGTTTACACTTTCTTAGGTTTCAAGCCCTAACCTCCATTTTTATCCTTTAATTCCTTGAAATTCCGTGATTAATTCATATTTTTACACTATATTAACATTATTCGAGTCTATAAATTCATACCTGATGGAATCCCCTTCGAACCCTCTCCAAATCGCCCAAAATAGCCTCTTCCCGAAGTCTCAAATGTTTCTTAACTTCTGAAATTCACGAACACTGTTCACTATAACACCAGACCTTTTTCCGCTTTTGCGGTCCTCAATCCGCTTACGCGGTCCCGCTTACGCGCTCCACCTTTTACTTATGGGGAAATCCCCTGGGCCACTCAAGATCGCTTTGCGACTTTCCCCACCGCATCTGCGGAACCGCTTAAGCGGCTCCTTTTCCGCAGATGCGGAAATACCAGAAAGTTGAGACATCAGACCTGCAACAATACCTAAAACCTCCGTTTAACCATCCGAAATCACCCCGAGGCCCCCGGGACCTCAACCAAAAATACCAACACATCCAACAACCTTATTCAAACTTGTGCCAATCCTCAAAACACGTCAAACAACGCTAAAACCATTAAAACGCATCGGATTCAAGCCTAGTTTTCATCAAAACTTCCGAAATGCGCATTCAATCAAAAACCCGATCAAACGACGTCCGAATGACCTGAAAATTTGCAGACATATCCAAAATCACCTAACGAAGCTACTGCAACTCTCGAAATTCCATTCTGACCCTCGGATCAAAATCTCGCCTATCCACCGGAATTCGCCAAAATTCCAACTTCGCCAATTCAAGCCTAATTCTACACCGGACCTCCAAAATCAATTCCGAACGCACTCCTACGTCACAAATCATCTCCCGAAGCTAACCAAATCATCGAAATTCACATCCGAGCCTTCCAACTGTATAATCAACTTTCGGTTGACTTTTCCAAAATGAGCTTTCTTCTAAGAGGCTAAGTGCCTCATTTTCAGTTAAAACCAATTCAATTCTATCCGATCAACTTAAATACTGACATTGAAACATAGGACAATATAATATGGGGGAAACGGGGCGGTAACTCACGTGACAACGGGCCAGGTCGTCACATAGGGATTCCTAACTTGAAATATTATATCCTAAAGCTAATAGGATTACAAATATCTAGAGTTTCGATTATGTCCTTTTATTGTGAGTTATTATATTTAATATTATAAGGTTATTTTTGTAAACCGATATTATATTCATGCTTTTAATCAAAATAATTGCTTATCCAATAATTTAAACTAAAATTAATCCGTGGGTTTGGATGTATAATATATTTATATAACTAAATTTAGGATACGTCCATGAATACCCTATATCAATGTATATAAAATTTTAAGAAATATAAGCTCTTAAAAATAAAAATTGTAAAAATATAAGCTATTTCAAAAACGAATATTCATCCTATTTAGTCAACAAAGAAACAATTGTCAAGCTAAGTATGAAAATAACAAAGACAATTTTGAAAGATCAATAAGCTATTATGTATCTCTATTTTTGTTTTGCATATTAAAATGATCATCCATCTAGCTAGGTACTATGTATTCTGGACAGGTCAACCATAAAAACAAAAAAATAAGCAATGACAAATTATGCAATTAAATAATAAAAATTTATTGCTAATCCTGTTTAGCGATAAATTAACAAATGATTATAAAGAAATCCTATTAACCAAAAAGATGAATTTCGTATCTAAGTCCTATTTGAAAAGTCAAATTATTTAATAAACTCTTTTAGTAATAATATTAGTTTATTTTTACCAAAAAGAAAAGTCTGTCTCCATCTATTTAATAAAAATTAGTCTAATGGCACGCGTTTTTCGCGTGTATCCTATATTCATGAATATACAATTTTGAAAAATATCTCTCTCTCTTACATATCTATATAATATGTTTGAGTTGTAAATAAAAAAAATTATAAAGTAATCCACCTCATATAAGTCCTCGAATGCCTTATTATTATTGTTTCCTCGTATTGCATATGCCGTTGAGTTAATATATTGCAAGAAATAATGTATAAAATATATGGGGAATTGCTATTCTTTAGATTGAAAGAAGAAAAATTGCAACTCATATAGAGTACATTTTGTCTTATATTGCATCATCCTTATTGCTTTAAGTTTGCACTTAACCAATTTGACATAATCGATTTTACTCTATCTCCAATTTCGCGTTTTGCCAATGTTTTGTTATAGAAATAAATTTATGTATATATGAGTTTTATCAATTTGTAATAATTTTTCATATATGAATAGTTTTAAAAAGAAGTGAATTGAATTGTTTCTGCGATTAGTTCTAAAAACATAATTATTATTATTTTGGAAAAAGTATTTTTATTCAAATTCTTAGTATTAACTCATCTACAATTTTAGATGTTTAACTGTAATTATAATTGAATTATTTAAAAAACTATTTTTAAATAGTAAAATGTCCATCTAATATTTGATTTTGGACTGTTGTATTTCCAGAATTGTTAGTGTCATTGACGCTTATCAACCATGTCTCTCTATCGCTCGTTTAAAATCTAAACTATTTTACTATTTTTAATTGTAAGTTCAATATTATTAATGATATAAAATTAGGTAAATCACCATAAACCACCCCTAAGCTTGGCTCAGATTATTAGTATCATCTCCCAACTATGTCCGGTCTTAATAACCTCCCTCAGGATGGCCTTTTGAGGGTCATTACCCCTAGACGCTGATGTAGTAAAAAAGTGTGGGTGCACTCGCATGCCACGTAGATTTTTCCTGTCTATGTGACAATTTTTTAAAAAATAAAATATTTTTTTACCTTTTTAAGAATATTACTTTTTAGATAAATTTTTTCGAATAAAATTTATAATAAAACTTGGATATAACTAAATTATTTAGGCTAAATATTTTTTTGGTCAAAAATAATAAAGTTTTAGTTAATATTTTTTTTGAATTTGACCTGAAAATAAAGATTTATACAATTGAAATAAATAGTCAAGACATCTAAAAGTTATAAAAAATACATAGTTAAAATAAATAGTCATTGCATCAAAAGAAGAAATAAAAAGAGCGTACAATTTCACTTGTAATTTTTTACAATTGTACACTCTTTTTATTTTTTCTTTTGATGCAATGACTATTTATTTCAATTGTGTATTTTTAGTTTTTTAGGTAAAATTTTGAAATAAAAATAAAAATTATAGCACTGTAATTTATAGCTATATAAAAAATTATAGTCAAAATACTTAATTTCAAACTATGTATTTTTTATAACTTTTTAGATGCCTTGATTATTTATATCAATTGTATAAATCTTTATTTTCAGGTCAAATTCAAAAAAAGATTAACTAAAACTTTATTATTTTTGGCCAAATAAAAATATTTAGCCTAAATAATGTATTTATATCCAAGTTTTATTATAAATTGTATTCGAAAAAAAAATTATCTAAAAAGTAATATTCTTAAAAAGTTAAAAAAATTATTTTTCAAAACAATGCCACATAGACAGAAAAATCCACGTGGCATGTGAGTGCACTCACACTTTTTGCCACATCGGCGTCTAGGGGGTAATGACTCTCAAAAGGATAAATTGCGGGGGATAATTAAGACCAGATATAGTTCGGGAAGGGTACTAATAATCTGAGCCAAGTTTAAGAGTGATTTAAGATATTTTGGCTATAAATTATCATGTAACTTTAGGGTTATATTAGTTAGATATGCATTATGGCAATTTAGGTATTGCTCTAAATTACACTAAGGTAATTAAATTATGACAAATAAATGATAAATAATTTTTTAACAATAATAATTACTATTTCAAAACCTAATGGTAGATATCACTTGTAACAATACTTACTTTAGTAAAACTCGAGAATAGAAACAAATGAATACAGTAGTAGTCAAGTCGTATTTGCAAAAGCCATTCAGAGTCTATAGTGTGCTATTGCATAATAACGAGTTTGAGAAAGCTGTAAATGAAGTGTGGTGTCAACGAATACAGGGGCATACTATGTGCTCTATTTGGGCGAAACTACAGAGACTAAAAGACAAAGTAGGTCAGCTGAACAAAGAGGTGTCTTCGTTAGAGAGGAAGCTGGACAATATGAGGGTGCAATTGCAGACTACTCAAGGGAAACTTGATGTGGATCCATTTAATGATCAGCTGAATTCGGAAGAGAAAGAGCTGCTAGTGCAGATAGAAAAGTGGGAAGGAATTAATGAGCAAGTGATGCGTCAGAGTCCAGAGTAATGTGGATAAGAGATGGAGACCAACATACCGAATTCTTTCATGCGCATCTAAAGGCAAGGCAGACCAGAAACAGTATTGGTTCAATCTACAATGATTAAGGAACCAGAATTACTAAACCAAAAATGATAGAGCAAGAGTTTACATGTTTCTTTAAATCTTTGTTAGGGGAGGGTGCTGATGAATTGCCATGTATTGATATAGATACAGCCATAAATGGACCTTGCCTCACTAAGAAACAAAAAAAAACCTCAACAGACCAATAACATAAAAGGATATTGATCAGGCCCTCAAGGATTTGCTTGATGACAAAGCTCCAGGTATAGATGGTTTCCCTGCTAAATTCTTTAAAGCACAGTGGAACCTTGTTGGAGGTGAAGTTAAACAAGCTGTCCAGGAATATTTTGAAAATGGGAAGATGCTGAGAAGCATGAACTACACTACAGTTACACTAGTACCCAATGTAAATAGTCCTACATCCATTAAGGAGTTTAGACCCATAGCATGTGTTACTACAATTTATAAACTCATTGCAAAGATTCTAACAATAAAGTTAAAGAATGTGGTCGACTACATTGTTGGACCTGCTCAATCAACATTTATTGAGGGGACGAATATATTGGATAATGTTATTATTGCCCATGAATTGATTAAAGGATATACTCAGAAAAGGGTCTCACCAAGATATTTGATCAAATTTGACATAAGAAAGACATATGATTCAATTGAGTAGCCTTTTCTAAAGATGATACTACTTGAATTTGGTACGCCCGTGAAGTTTGTACAGCTCATGATGGAGTGTGTGACAACTGTCAGTTATTCTCTACAGATAAATGGAGTATTGACGACCAAGTTCCAAGCAAAAAAGGGGCTTAGTCATGGAGATCCAATGTCTCCCTACCTATTTGTATTGGTGATGAAATACTTGAATCGATCACTGAAGACATTAGAGAGCATTCCAGACTTCAATTACCACCCGAGGTGCTCTAAGAAGAACATAACTCATATATGTTTTGCTAATAATTTAATCATGTGTTGCACATCAGATAAGCTATCCATACGCTCACTCATGAGAAGATTTCAACATTTCTCAGAGGTGTCAGGACTAAATGCAAATATGGAGAAAAATGCTTTGTACATTTCTGGAGTACTAAGGGAGTTCAAAGAAGGGGTCATTTCAGATATGCAATTCACAACATATGAGTTGCCATTCAAGTATCATAGGGGTTTCTTTGTCCTCTAAGAAGTTACCTATCCAGTAGTGTCACGCCCCAAATTCGAGGGACATGACCGGCGCCCGACCGGAAAGCCCCAGCCAAGCGGACCTGGGTGTCTTTCCTACCCCACGCGTTACCCCATGTTTTCCTTACTCATTATTTGCAAGAGCTAGCCATAATTAACTTAAAATACCTTTTGCAAAATATACATACATAGTAGTTAGTGAAGTTATCAATTCGTTGCCCAACAAAAGAAACGGGGATATACATAAGCTTTTACCCACATCCACTGTCTACGGAACCTCTAAAAGTACAACAGGATAATACAGTATTTGTCGGTAACAAGGCTCCGGCTATACCTTACACCACAGTAAAATAAAACTACGGAAACAAGCGGCCTAAGCCATGCAGGGCCCCGAGGGGAATGGGGCTCACCAAAAAGCTTATGGAAGGCGGAGGGAGAGCTACGAACGGTGGGCTGGAGTACCTGCTACAGATCCACCTACAATCATAACACGAATGTAGCGTCCCCAGCAAAAGGGATGTCAATACGTTTGAATTGTACTGGTATGTATGAACAAACTTTGCTCCAAGTAAACTCGAACCATAAACAAGTAAGCAGTGGTAATAGAACGACAATCAAATCCACAAGAAGAGAACAATTATGCCAAACATGTATACAACTTCTCCTCCATAAACAAGTATGTAATTGTAATAGAAATAACAATCAAATCCACAACGAGAGAACAATCAAAACAAACAAATTTACAATCTTTCCTGTTTCTCCTTCCACATTTCCACATCAATAGTTTCACAATTGGTTCAAAATTTCATTTCAATGGCGATTTCGATCGCTTTCCAACCTTATTACCTCGGCCACCCTTATTACCTCGGCCACCCTTATCACCACAACTCACACCTTATTACTTCGTGTTGCGGCGCGCAACCTGATCCCACCGAGCAAATCACAATTTACAAGCAACACTACAACCAACAAGTCACAAGAATAACAACAACAATTTTCAAGAAATAACAACAATAATTCTCAAGGAGTGACAACAATAATATACAAGAACTTCCAAGGCCATCAATACCATTTCCATGTGTTTCACAACTCATATGCATAGATAGGTCACAACGATAATCTTCCACATTAAGATACATGTATTGCTACCACAGTTATTCCGGAATACATCAATTCCTATTTCCTTCCATCACTTGTGTCACAATTCTTACCACATAGCACATTCACAATCACAAGCTTGGTTTATTTTCAATTATTTGCATCAGTATAGGGAAGGTAAAACCACAATCACTCAACCATACCAACCACAAGAATTTCACACCAATTCACGTAGAAATCACATACCAAGCACTCGAATACCCAAACAAGGTGATTTTACCAAGTTCAAAGTTAGTCATACATACCTGGAGCCGAATTCCTTTTTAATTCTTACTTCAAATTCACCGATATCTAGCAACGTCAATATAGTGCACAAATTAATACACATAGCTTAGAATTCAAGGTTCACAATCACTACCCGAATATATTTAGGCCATTAACCCTTTCTTTGCACAAGTCTTTGCTCCCACCCCATTACTCTCACTAGGTTTTAGGTTATAGAAAGGCATGCATGAATGAGTTCGACCATTATTTTCAAAAACCTACGCATGAGACTCCCCCCTTAATTTAAAATAGAATTTCAATGGGAAAAGTTAGGGATTTTACCTGTAGGGAAAGGGGTATGAAGATAAGCTTGAATTTCCCCGGCCCGGATAGCTTTGAAGAACAAGATTTTGGAGAAGATGAGTTTCTCTCTCAAGACCCTCTCTTCCTCTCTCTTAATTTGATCAGAATGTCGTTAAAAATGAGGGGGGTTGGGGTGTTTTATTAAAAAGGGGTCGGATTTTAAAATTGGAAAAAATAGAAGCCCGGCAAGATCTGCGATTGCAGAAGTGAAATGCGGTCTGCAGAAATGCCCTCAAAACTCTGAAGGTCTGTTCCAGTATGCGGCAAGAATGCGGTCCGCATATTGATTATGTGGTCGCATAATAGACCGCATTTTTAACATCAATTTTGACCAATCTACTGTTTCACTATGCGGCAGGAATGCGGTTCGCATATTGATTATGCGGTCGCATAATGGACCGCATTTTCAACATCAATTTTGACAAATCTACTGTTTCACTATGCGGCAGGAATGCGGTCCGCATAGCTGATCTGCGACCGCATTCTGGACCACATAAATGACAATCTCTGAAAACTTGATTCTTTTGATTTTTAAAAGCTTAGTTTACTACCAAGGGTCCGAACCGCGGCGAGCTTGAAGAATTCTACACATTCCTAACACATGTTCGGAGCCGATACCACATGTTACTAGGTGTTGAGTTCAAAATTTTTTACGGGGTCTCACAAGTAGTGTATGCCATTGATTGAAAATATTACTGCACGACTCAAGGTCAACCAAATTCCTATCTTACAGTGGTCGAGTGCAATTGATCAAGAGTGAGATATTTGAAATACATACCTATTGGGCACATATTTTCCTACTTCCAAAAAAGATAACAAAACTGATTATGACTACTTGTAGAACATTCATTTGGACTGGAAGTAATGAACCTTCAAGAAAAGCACTGGTTGCTTGGGATAAGATATGTATGCCACTTTCAGCTGGAGGTCTGAATGTAATTGATGTGGCTAATTGGAACAAAACTACTTTGGGCAATAAATGAAAAAAATGACAATATTTGGATCCAATGGATACACATCTATTATATAAAAAGGAATGACATACTGACTATGCAAACTCCTAAATAGGCCTGCTGGCTAGCTAGGAAAATATTTGACACTAGGGATCGACTAACTCAAAGGGACCCCTCTGCTGATCTGAACAAGTACTGTACAAAAGGGAAGTTTAGCATTAAGAATTTATATGTTGCAACAATGCCCCAGTATGCTAAGCGTCATTGGAAAATGATTACAATTGATTCAAAAGCATTACCAAGGCATCAATTCATCTTGTGGTTGGCTATGCATAAAAAGCTAGCTACAATGGATTAGATTAAGGAAGTGGGGGATCTCAATAGCAAGTGATTGTGTATTGTGTGAGAAAGATACTGAGGAGACAATGGAGCATATATTTTTTGAATGTGACTACTCCAGGAATATGTGGGTAACACTGTTAAAATGTCTGGGAGAAAGACACCAAATAGGTAGCTGGAATGCTGAGATTGAATGATTAGAAAAAAGAAATTCATGTAGAGTTCGAGCTCACATGCTAAGATTCTTGTTTGCAGTTGTAATATATCATGTCTGAACAGAGAGGAATCAAAAGCAGATTTCAAGGGAAGATGATAGCAAGCCTTTAGAGGGTGAAGAATATTATCCTAGAGCTACACATACGAGGGTAGAAGGAACTCAAATGGCACGATGAGTTAGAAAAATTGAGCAACTATCCTACTTAGACATGTATATATACATATAGAGATAGATAGTAGAGATGTTGTAGTGGAGAGAGAGTGATTGTTTAGTCTGTGTTTATTTTAGTATAGTTCAAGAGTCCAAATGAGCTAGTGAGTTGTAAATATTATAGTTGGTTATACAAAAATTTTGACAGTTTAACCAAAAAAAAAAACAAATGAATTTAACAATCAAACTCCACCCCCCACCCCAAAAAAAAATTTGTGATTTATATTTTAAAATAGAGCAAATAGTTCAAGTGAAAGAAAAATAAAGAGGCATGCAAAATTGGCCTTGTATGATAAAAAAAAATAAAAAGACAAAGAACATATTGTAACGATCCAACAGGTCGTTTTGAGCTCTAGCGCGTCGTTCAACGGTCTGAGGCCATGAGCAACTTCATTTCAGGTATATTGACTTGTGTGTATGGTCGGAATTGAAATTCAGGAAGTTCAGAGTTTACTTTAAATGAAAATTCTCATTTTAGAAGCCTTAAGTTGGAGAAAATGGCTAAGATTGGAATTTTGAGTAAACAACCTTGGAATCAAGATCTGAATGTTCCAACCGGTTCGTATGATGATTTTGGACTTGGGCGTATGTCCGGTTCGGGTTTTGGATAAACCGGGAGCGTTTTGGCGCCTATTGTGGAAGTTAGCATTTTGGAAGAAATTTCTTTAGTTTGGTTCGAAGTGCATTTCAGTGCTATCGATGTCCGTTTGGGATTTCGAGACTGGGAGTAGCTCCGTATGGTGATTTTAGAGTTGGGAGTGCGATCGGAAGTGAATTCGGAGGTCCGTAGGTCATTTTGAAGCCATTTGGCTAAAGATAGAAATTTGAAGGTTTTGAGAAGTTTGACCGGAAGTGGACTTTTTGATATCGGGGTCGAAATTCGATTCTGGAAGTTGGAGTAGGTCCGTAATATTGAATATGACTTGTGTGCAAAATTTGAGGTCAATCGGACGTGATTTGATAGGTTTAAGCATTAAAGTAGAAGTTGGAAGTTCTAAAGTTCAAAAGGCTTGGATTGGAGGTTGATTCATGATTTTAGCGTTGTTTGATATGATTTGAGGCCTCGATCAAGTCCGTAATGTATTTTGGGACTGGTTGGTGTGATTGGTTGGGGTCCCGGGGGCCTCGCGTGTGTTTCGGGTTGTAATCACGCTCTTATTTGATGTTTCAACGTCATTTATTTGGACATAAAGGGGTACTATATTAAGCAAATGAACTCTAAATTAAGTTTTTATTGAACCATTAGATCCGTATCAAAATTACAGAGCCATAGAAAAATGAATCATCGAATTTAGACACCGTATGAGAAAGTTATGCTCATTTTTGTGTCGGGAAAACTGCTGCTTCTGGTATGCTCGCAATTGCGAACATATCCATCGCAATTGCGATGCCTGGTTCGCAATTGCGAAATTTTTTTGTCGCAAATGCGACCTTTCCCAGCCCCTCTTTGTTCGCAATTGTGAAGGATTTCTTCGCTTTTGCGAGGGTTCGCAATTGCGAACCCTAGATCGCAAATGCGACTTCTGCAACTTGATTTTAGTTGTGTAACTCGAGTTTTTGCTTCATTTTATCATATTTTGAGCCCTAGGTCCGAGAGTGGGCGATTTGGGAATGGATTTTCGTATCAAATCATTGGGTAAGTTCCTCTAACTAATTTTCAATTATATTTCGTGATTATACCTTAGATTTAACATTAAAATTCATGAGAATCTAAATGAGAATTTGGGGTTTTAAAGAAAAACCTAGAAATTGAGATTTTTGGATTTTGACAACGATTTTGGGCATGGAATTGAGAATAAATCATATTTTTGAGTTCTTGAGCCTATGGGTAAACTTTATCTTCGAAAAAGTTCGGATTCTGGGCACGTGGGTCCGAGGGCATTTTTGTCAACTTTTTGATTGGGGTTAGGAATTGTTATAAATTGGATTATAATAAGTACCTTAGCATATATTAATGGATTTACATAATTATTGGCTAGTTTTCGAGCATTGTGCATCGATTCAAGTCTTCGGAAGGGCATGGAATGCTGATTATGGACCTTCGGAGCGAGGTGAGTCTCCTTTCTAATCTTATGAGAGGGGAATTACCCCATATGTGAGTTAAATTGGTATGTGCTCCTATTTGTGTGGGGCTACGTACACACGAGGTGAAGAGAGTCCGTGCGTAGCTACTATTATGCTATTGTCCGGGTAGTTTAGGACCCAAAAATATGTTATACTTGGATTACTGTGAACCCATTAATAGTTTGAATTGCTTAAATCACCTTGAATTGGTAAAGGAATTTAAAAAAGAGATTGAATATTAATTTTTTCCTGAAATATTAAAAAGAAAAAATTTTCTATTTGGTTGATTATCCCCGATAAGCTCTTAATTTCCTATTTGAGTATGTATTTTATGTGTGCCTGCGTCGCATGGATGATTCACGAGCATGATATGTGTTTATTTGTGGAACGGGCCGAACGCCTCGGTGAGAATAGATGCATCTATGGTTCGTGCCGCTCGACCCTCGGCAGTGCACAATTTACATTCCTGTTGGAGCGAGCCGTCGCCTCGGTGAAATTTGCGCATGTTTATCTGTTACTTGAAAATTGTAAACGTGGAATTGGCCCTACATGGCTTGATATAAACTAATAAGATAATAAAGAACATACTTTAGAAGCCCTTGATTTATTGTTGAAGGTGTTTACCTGTTTTTCTGGCTTCATAATTAGAACTTCTATACAAATCCATGATTATCCTTGTACTTATAGAATATTGCTAATCGACCTCTAGTGAGTGTCGGAGTTGGCTATGTCGTCTCTACCCCTTCGGGATTAGGCGGGATACTTACTGAGTACACGTTTATTACGTACTCATACTATACTTCTGTGCATTTTTGTTGCACAGGTACATATATACATCTAGCAGCCTACTGGGCGTAGCAACATGGATAATTCTGGAACTAGGTGAGTTGCAATTTGCGAGGCGACCCGCAACTAGTGTAGTTCCTTTCTGCACTTTTATTATTTATTCCCTGTCCACTGTATGTCGGACAGATGTTGTATTTTATTTTACTTATCAGTAGTCGCTCATGCACTTGTGACACCAGGTTTCTGGGACGAGTTTCAACGGATTTGTACCAATTGTTATTATTTAAACTAGTATACGTATCCGCGCAAAGCGCGGATCGATTCAAAGAAAAAAAGAGCCGAGAGAGTTGATAGAAACATATGTATATTGCAAATTTAATTTAGCGATTGAATTCAAAAGAATTAAACAAAAAATAAATAGATGAATTTCGTTGGGGCTAACATTGGGGTCTAAGTATGATTCAAGACCAAATGACAATACTCTTCTAATAATTTTGTTCAGTAGTTGTGAAGCTAGCTTAGAAGTATGGTGCTCTCCATGACCTATAAATAATTAAAGAAAATAAAATTAAACATCAAGTTTTGAGTACAGTTTATCAAGAAAGAAGTCACATTGAATAATAGTTTATTGTTAATGTTCTTTGTGTTCATTGACAAAAGGAAGCAACTTGGTAGATAGATGAAGTATTTATCTTTCTTAATTCATCTGTTGAAGTTAGTTGAATATTTTTACTAATGTGCTATTGTGTATCAATGAAGAGCAATAAATTAAAGAAAGATCAAATGGTCCGAGTAACAGAGAAAGATCAAATGGTCCGAGCAACAGAGAAAGATCAGATGGTCCTTTTAATTTCCCTCACTAATGTCGTTCTGGAAAATCGTGATTGTATTATATAGATTCCAACACTGAATTATAAGGTGTTGGTTCCACATTGATGGAATTTTTTTTGTTTATGTTGCAATCAATGTGGATTCTACCACATGATATATAATTTGCAATAAGATCTTCTCTGTAATGACTCGGTGAATCCATTTTTTGAGTTGGAGATCAGCATGCATCTACCATTAGGAAACTCTTCTAACTCATATGTTGCAATCTTATGAGTTTCTGTAATTGGTGACTGCTCAACTCTCCATCCACCCAAAAAATATGTTGCTCCTTAGCAATTTAATATGTCGTATTTCCAGTGATCTTATTTTTCCGATAGCCTACTAAGAAGTTGGTCTTTCAATGTATAAAACCAAATCACATTTCCCAGGATTAAGTCTTTTTATAAGCTAAGTTCATATATTGACCTCGATAATACCTTCAATTAAATTATTTAATGTTTATAAGTAATACAGATTAGATAAAATAAGTGAAGAGAAAAGTGTATATTTTAAAAGGTCTTAAATAAAGAACATAACTGAGGTATATCTTTTACAATATAGAAATTGTGGTTAAATCAAGGAGAAGATGATGTGTCCTCATGTCCACACAATGAGTTGTATATGCATCATTAGTTGTATAAATATTAATCAACTTAATTAAACATTCTAATAAGAACAAAATATGATAAAATATAAAAATGCAGAATTTTAAAGGTGAAGACTTCAGAAGTGTTCATATGTATATAAAACTTTGTTTTAAAGTTGACGCAATAATCTGTGAAACTTTCCTAATGCTCAGTGAATCAGAGAACTAATAAGCTATAAAAATAATAAAGAGCATGCATGTCATTGTTTGCCATGAGTAATTTCCTTTATTACTTTGAACTTTTAAGCAAAATGTCCGAATTCAGAAGCATATTCTTGTAATTGTCTCTAAGAAATATAATTGCAAAGTGATATATATAACTACAAAGCCAGCTAACAGAGTTATAAGCAAACACAAGAAGAAACAAAAAATATTAGTCAACTTAAACAGGATGACATTTTTAATGGGGAACAATTATATTGTCTAAACAATAAAGAATAAGCATTACCTTCGAAAGAGCTAGCGTATGATTCAATGAAAATGGACTAAATTTCAGATAATTCATTTTTTTTTATTTATTGATAGAAAAATGCGTTTCGAGACAACATCTTTGGGTCAACCGCATTTGTCAAAACTTAGAGATGGTAAGCCTGTCTCTCCACCCTTCTCCATCTAAATAATAGTGGTAGTTTATTTGGCCAAAAACTTAAAATTTTGATGTAAGATAAAAGTCCCTCAACCTTTGGCAAGAGATTTCTTTATTGAACTAACCTCCTAGGGCTATAAATTCAGATACATCACCTACTGAGATTAGATAAAAAAAAATTCATGTCATGTTCATCATTTAGATTCATAAGCATCCTATGCATTAAAGATGAGAACTATTAAAGCTTTTCCTTTTTTAGTTATTTTTCCTGAAATCCTGAATCTTTACCTCCAAACCATGTAATTTTATGAACCACATGGTTCTCATCCTTCATCCTTGACAATTATTATTTACTCACATAAAAAAAATGATAAATTTGAGGCACAATCAGATGTCAGTTACAAAAATTATAATGACATAGAAAAAAAAGATGGTAAAAGTCAGAAAAATTAAATATAATTACACAAGCTAGAAGATGACTGGAAAATAAATAGATTTAAGTAAATATTTGGATGAGTAAGACTTACTCAAAGATTTGCAACACTTGCCAACACATCTAGCACGCGAGAACAAAGAAATTCATAATTTTTCCTTAAAGTTCAAGAAAATTATCAATTATCTTAAAAGCTAGTCTCAATACTTCAATATCGAGTGGAAATTACCTACACTATAATTATAGTTCCACACCCTTTTACACTTTGTAACACTTTGTGGCGCAATCTTAAGAACATCGATTACTGTTGGACTTCTCCAAGAAACTTCATGTTATCATGTCCTTATAGAAGGGAATTTTATAAGAATAATTTTTTCTACTCTTATACAATAGATCATTCACTATAGTTAATGCATAATATATACCTGAATTTTATATACTGTCATTATCACTAAAATTATCTTCTTCCCCCATTTATATACAAAGAAAATCACATATTATAATATATTTTCTACTCTAATGATTTTATAATCATTCAAGTAATTTTAATGTCATTCTAAATTCTCATAGGTTATATTAGGCAAATTTGATGGACCATTGGAACGTAAGGATAACTCAGTTTAGAATAGCAGAGATATAACAATAATTTTGTGAATCCTTTTTAATAGCTCTAATACTCATTGCTTGTATACATTTTATTTTTTCTATCTCCACCTGAGAATTTCTGAATGAAAATTATTTTGTTACTCGAGCAATAACCTAATTTATGGCAGCTCCTGACTTTGTAAGTATGGATACATGGAGTACCATCAATCACGACGTCAATATAACAGTGTACCAACTATCCATTAACTAGCCAGTTGGTTCAGGATCATATTTAGTACTTTCACCTTAAACTATTTCAGGCGTGAACACTTTCATACTTTGCATTACTTAGTTAATAGATATTACATAGAGTACATGAAAAATAGAGGGCCATTAAATTTAAATAAAATGACAATGGCATGAAAATGCTGGAAACCAGAAAAGATGTATGCATTCCTAAAAAAAATAATGGTACCAGAAAATACATTGTCCACGAAAAAGAAATCTTACCTATTTGATAATGTCAAAGGAAAAATACCATCGTCAAGCAAATAGCGCCAGTTAACCATAGAATCACTTGTTTTCCCACAACTGTAATTTTCCACAACAGATAGAAACCTGCTACCAATTAGGAATTGTGTTTAAATAAAAAAAATATATAAGCTGTACAGGTTGTGGCCGAGTCGACGACAAAGAAAACATATCTTCATAAAGGCATATCAAACAGAGCAGCAACAATCAATAGCAGAGCAATAATATGCTTCTAATTTGGTTAATCATCGTATAAAAATAGGTGAAATTAGTGGTAGCTTCACACTCATATGAATTCAAGGCTGCCTATCCATCACACAACAAAAGTTCACCCTCACATCAAATATAGATAGCTTAATGGAGAAATATATCAATTGAGAATGGAAAAAAATTCCTTAACTACATATAGAACCAATGTAACAGTGAAATGAGGAATATACTAACACTGGTAAATAGCCTCTCCACTAAATAAAAAATCAATGTTGTAAAAATCAGTGGTCTGTCTTCTGTATCTAAATAGGAAACATTCATTACCAGAAAGAACCATCAAAAGATTCAATTATTTTCTCCATAACTAAAGAAAGTACAAAACTAACTAAATAGGAAAAGTTCAATACGAGAAAAAACATGAAATGATTCAAACATCTTGTTCATAAATAATAAAACAACTAAACTAAATAAACACACAATTTTTTCTTAGTTTCTCCAACTATTATATATGCAAACACTTTATGATGTCTTCTTCTTGTTAAATACTCCGTTGATCTTATTTCCTGACAAATGTGCATGACAAATGTGCATTCAGATCTTCTTCAACAACTGTTATTGCGGCATTACTTACACCGATCTTGGCAGGTGTATTTGCAATATCGATCAACTCATTATCTTCGGTCGAATCCTACATATTTAAAATACAAAAGTTGTGAAAATCAGTATTTAATCTATAGTTCCTACTGCATTATTATTTTATGACGTGCAATTCATTTAGTTGTGATCTGTAAAATCACAGAGATTTTATTATCTTTATGATTGATTTGGTTATTATTGAAATCCGAATCCTATAAAAAATATGTATCATAGTTAAATTTACTTCAATCACAAATAACAAAGTTGAGAAATATTTGATATAAAAACATACTTTGAATATCTCCGCACATGGAGAAGGAATATATTTGTTAGTAATATCCTCGTTGTTAGTAAGCTTAATAAATTTAAGGAGTAAATCTTGATTCTCACAGTTGGATCTCTTAACTTCCAGTTTAAACATAAACCTTATACTACAATATTTTCTAGCTTCAATGGATATGAAGAGTCATCTGCAGCACCAGAAGACCAAAAAAAATATATTCACATGGTTAATAGAATCTACAACAGGGGAAGTAAATAATATATGTACTGGTATATACTTTTTGTTTGTTCCTCATTAGAATGATTTAAGTTGTTACAACGATTGTGCTTCAATTATAATAGTAAGTGTATTATTAAGCATAAGTTAAATACCTGATAAATATATTAAAGAAAGCTACCAATATAAAAAGACTAAAGTAGAATCTTTGATATAATCTGAAGGATGAATAGGTATCATATTCTTTTCTTCATTGACATATGGTTCTTATATCTTATTATTCCAGATTTAATTTAACTCCACGTACTCCAGATTTTATACAATACTCTAAACAAAAGTATAGGTTTTTTTATGTGAAATTTTTTCAGCTATTAACTGTAAGTGTTCAAGACATATCTTTTCTGAAATATGCATTATCAAGAATAATAATTTCAGTTTTTACTATTCCACTTCTTTGCTATATATAAAATAGCAGAGATGTAGGAAAATAGACCATATACCATTCTTTCAACGTTAATGATATGTCTTGCATCAACTGAGCTTCATCTCATTTGTAGCTACTGAGTTTAAGTTTTGAATAAACTTTCAAGAAAGAAAATTTGTTATGTTTTTTAGAGCTAGAGGAAAAATGTAAAGTTGCAGTTGTAAGTTTAAGCACAAATATTATAACGGTGAAAATATGGGTGAGTACCTCATTACTGACATAACATTCAAGGGAATTTTCATATATCTCAGTAAATACACTTCCTAGTTGGCGTAGTTCTGGCACGTTGGCGAGTCTTGCTGCTGCAAAAATCAAAGATGATACAGCTTCTCTGCACTCCTCAGGACATTTCCTATGAACAAAAATTATCTAGAATGAACTAACAGGTGGTAAATCATCTTCTATTGAGAAGGGGAAAAAAGGTAGCCACAATCAGTTATGAAAATTTTCCGCACAACCTTTGTATAAAGCAACAGTTATTGTAACTAACAGGAATATATCAAAATAAGCCATCATCAAAATTAAAAAGTTGACCAAGACCTTAAAATATGTTTCAACAAAGTTTCTTGTAACTCAACTTAAGAATTGCTTGTGAAGCGGATAGGGACAGTTAGTCAAAGAATTGACTTAGAGAATATGTCAAAGGAGGTTATAATGAAGGAATAACAAATAGTACATCACTATGAGCCATGAATTTACCAAGTTTAAGATGAACATGTGTGTAAACCTCCAATTCAACAATAAATATTTTCTTGATTACATATCCATCTTGCTAATCGCAACTTTATGCATATTGTTGAGATATAAAATAGATTAGCAACATGGCATAAAAGTAGATAACTAATTTTGAACTCCCAGGGATTCTTGAATTACACAACCTCTTAATCTAGGGAATAAGATGCAAATATGACATGCATTTAGAATCATTTGGTAATTATTGAATCGTATGTTCTACATGCTCATCTTAAAATTTTAACCCCAAAAATAAACAGATGCTTAAACAGTCAAAAGTAGTTACAAATTGTACTTTTGATCTACAAAATTATGTGAATTACAGGTAGCTAGCGGCATAACAAAGCAATAGCTAGTGGCATAACAAAGCAGCTAGAACTAAGGGATGTATGCTAGAAAAGAAGAAGATATCATTTAAAGTAGAGTATCTCACTGAATGAATGACATGAAGAGAAGCCACATCTTGATTAGTAACCGTGCCATATCTTTTACCATCTAGGTTGAGTCTCTTTTGAAGTAGACAGTGAAACCATACTTGCTCTTCTACTCGCTCTATTTCAGCTTTCAATGAAATCATACCCTGTTGAATGCTCAAAAAGATCGTTACATGATTATACCAATATACGTAAAAGAGATTCATAAAAAAAGAAATAAAATATATGGGAACAACACAAACCTGTTCACCCAAATTCCAGAAGGAAACCCAATGACCCATAGCTGAGAAGAATTGTGCTCCTCATGCTGCATCTTGCTTATGATATCTTCCACATACGAACTTGTTTTCTTGTTCTAGCTTAATCATTAAAGCTCTCTTACCAACAATGGATCCATGAACATTAACGACTTTTATAACTCTAAAACCGAACATATGCAAAATAAAATCCCAAACAAATTCCATAAAAGAGCTAACAGATAGAAAGCTACATAGAAAAGGTATAAATGTAGAAACTGCCATGAGAGTTCCAAATAAAATCCCAAACTGAACATAGCTCACTGCCATAAATCTCTTCTACAGGTTTACACACATGTCCTCTTTCAATTCACATTATATGTCTGATAACACTATACAAATAGAAAGCTTCAAGGGCCTCCCCATTTACTGTAGACAAATAATGAAAATACAAAAAATGTTCAAATATTGCTCCGACCACATTCAATATCTCCAAAATCAATCTAAACCGAAGACTTAAAAACACCTTCAATTTCTTGCCAATAGAGAGAAAAATCTATTAATATAAAAAAGGAGAAGTTCATATTATATTTGTAACATCATCAAATGATCAGACAAAGGAAAAAGCACTTCATTTCACATCGAGCAGACACTGAAGAAGTACGCATTCACTCATCTAGAATCACCAGAAAATTCATTACCATGACAACAACGTAACATATTAAATTGACAAATATCGGAATTAAGCTTCAATTCAAGTCATTACCGTCATGTCTGAAAATACAAACTCTCTTTTGCCGAATGTTCAAATATTGCTCCGACCACATTCAATATCTCCAAAATCAATCTAAACCGAAGACTTAAAAACACCTTCAATTTATTGTCAATAGAGAGAAAAATCTATTAATATAGAAAATGAGAAGTTCATATTATGTTTGTAACATCATCATATGATCAGACAAAGGAAAAAGCACTTTATTTCACATCTAGCAGACACTGAAGAAGTACGCATTCACTCATATAGAATCACCAGAAAATGCATTACCATGACAACAACGTAACATATTAAATTGACAAATATCAGAATTAAGCTTCAATTCAAGTCATTACCGTCATGTCTGAAAATACAAACTCTCTTTTGCCTGCCGAAGCAAAGAAACCTTCTTTTATCATCCCATGAGTATACATTTGCACCTTTAGCCTTAGTTATCACAGCCAAAGTCTCCAAATTGGGCAACCGATGGAACACTATGGACTCCGAGAGAGAAAGCAGAAGTTCTCGCGACACGAGAACTTCCATAGCCAGCATTTGTATTCTGGAGAATCCATTCACACTTCTTTCAAGCACGTATCGCTCTTGATGAAGCCCTAAGGTTTGGGAGTGGAAATCGGACGGCGGAGATTGATCGGAAACGAAGGATTCCGGACCGTAAAAGCGGAGCGATCCATCGGAACAGGCGATGAGTAATTTTGAGCCATATGATTCGATGTCATCGATTTTTTGTAGGACAATTTTTGGTGGAAATTGAGAGACTGGTTTTTGGTGGATTCCATTTTTGATTAGGGTTATGTTAGAATTTTGGAAGTTGAGAGAAAGAAAACTGCTTCTTCAAATGCAGTGATATGAAAAATTGAGTTGTAAGGTTTGGCGGAGGCATTTGAGACATTAGGATGAAAAACATGAGAGTCCAAAAATGTGGACTCGTGGATATGCACAAAAGTGGGAGTGGAAATAACCGAAACATATTAATGCTTTAAAACCTTCAAAATAACTTTTTTATTTTATAAATTATAATTTTTTTGAATTTCCTAACTTATTGGAGTTTTGTCTTAAATCTTGACATGTGTCGACTTTTCGGTTAGACACTTGGCATAATATTATGAATTTGCCTCTCCTTTTCTATATTAATAGATTTTAATTCAAGTAGTTAACTTTTATTTATGAAAAATGGAAGGAAAAACCTCAGATTTTCAAAAGTATTAAAAGATGAATTAATTGATAATTTAGTTGGCTGGCATGACAGAGATGTCCGGCGCCACCACGACCCTTAGTGGATTTTGGGTCGTGACAATATGGTATCAGAGTACTAGGTTCCCGTCAGTCTCATGATTCATGAGCAAGTCTAGTAGAGTCTCGCGGATCGGTACAGAGACGTCTGTACTTATCCTTGGGAGGCTACAGGGCTGTTAGGAGTACTTCCCTTCTTGATTTCCTTTTCGTGCGGTTCCATTCCTTTGAGGCTTATGCCTTTGATTTCTTCCTACTCAATCTTACGCGAGTGCTTGTCATAAATCGAAAATTGAAGGATTGTAATGGCACTACAAATATGGTGCGGGATGATTTTCCTGGTATAGTTGATTGGACTATTATAGTCGCACTTTGGAGGGATATTCTATTGTTTCAGCCCAGTAACAAAACTTCTAAGAGCCTTGAGGCTAGACACAGGTTGCCATAATGCTTATGAGCGATTATTCCGCAGTGTTGTTGTGATGGTAGGGTGTTTGTCCACGTGTCGGGGCAGTGAATGAATTGAAGGGAGGTTTACTCAGTGTGTAATCAGAGGGATTCAGTATTTTATTCCCGACAGGGGAAAAGGCAGTCGGACTAAGAATGGTCAGGTGTGGGCTGGTGGAAGTAATGAGACTTGGTATTTGCAAGTGTGGTTGAGCTTTCTTTTATGAGAGGGTGTCGTGGTCCTGATTGAACGTACTAAGCTTGTTGGTGTTAGAAATCTGCTACAATTCGCCTTTAAGGCAAGATATTGTGAAATAGTATTGGAGATACAGCTGTCAGATATCGCATGGTGCGGTGGTTTAAGATCGAATCAGAATTCCTAATGTTGACGAATCGATAAAGATGACCCTTGGAAAGGTTTAAAGTCAGCAGCAATGGTGGATTCAAGTGCCGCGAAGATAGATTTTATTTAAGGCAACAATTGAGCAGCAAAGTATGAGGAAGGACATGTGGGAAGTGCCAGGCGGTGTTTAAAACTTCTAGAAGGCCAAGTATAAGGGACAAGGTCGAGTGGTCGATTAAAGAGATGAGTTCCGCCAAAGTGGGAGAGTGGCGGGTGTTGCGTATGGGCTTGGTAGTAGGATGACTACGCTCCTTAAGGAGAGTTTGGATCGAATTAGGGATTTTAATGATTGGTGATTGAAGTCTGCGGGTGTGACTTGAAGTATGGGCTATTAAGCGGTAGAATATTGATATGGCAGAAAGGAGCTGCCTGCAATGGAGGAGGGTGAAGCATAACCCTGAATTGGAAGGATGTTGCAGCACATTTAATTGATGTCTGCGAGGGGCGAATGGACTTGTGCAGCTAGAAGGTGAGCTCGGACTCAGGATGGGCTATTGGTGTCATAGTGAATGTACCCCGTGCAGCGGCATGGGAAGATGTCGAGAGGTGATTCCCCTAGGTGGGTTTTTTCTCTGTGAGCAGGTTAGTGGTCGCGTGGTTGGCGAAGCTTCTGCAAGGAATTCTATAGGTGATGCAACGAAGAGATCGGCCGTGCGAATGTGGTTGATGATTCAGAGTTCAAAAGGGCAGGTTTTTATAGGAAGATTCCGAGAAATTTTGATAATTGGTGGCGCGCGGTTAAGTCAATAAGAGGTAAAAAGTTCGGGCAAACTCAAGAATTTTGAAATGATGGCTTCAAGCTAAGTGGGAGAGTCCCACCGCTTATGATTGGGATGTATGATTAACTACTTGCGTGATTTCTGGTTATTAGCATATTGATGTATTATTTCAGCTATGAGAAAAGACCATAAGTGGTAATCCGAGCAATGAATTGTTGGAGGCATGTTATGGTTGGCCTTATTGGCTCATGTTCGGACTTGGAAAAAGGTTCAGGATTTATGCCTTGTATGGATACATGTTTAAGAGAAAGTGATTTCGCCGGGTGCTTCGCCGAGAGAGTATTCGTGTGTTATAAGATTTATGGAGTGAATTATATTCGGGACCAAGTCAGAGCGGGTGGCTCTCAATAACGGTCCTAGTGAATTTAGAAGTTAAAGTGTGGTGCCTAATGATTTCGAGCCTATGAGTACAGTTAAGAATCAAATTTTGTAGCAACTTATGAGAAGGTGCCCAGAATGTTCTATGATATTTTTGACTTGTGGTGTAACATTTGAGTGATATGAAATAGTTCGTGGGAATTGAGACAGCTTGGTCTCGTGATTCAAGGTCACTCGGGGTAAGTGTAGATAGAGTATGTTATGTGTTGAATGGAGTTAGCATTATTTCTAAGGCAAGCAAGGATAAATGGGAAGAAGGTAGAATGATTAGCCATAGTTGAATTGGAACATTGAGGACATCAATCAGTTTATTCCGCATGATCAAGCTATGTGTATGATTTGTGGTGGTACGTGTGAGGCTTGTCGGCCGCCGTAATTGATGTTATTCAGAAGCATTCTTCTGTTATGGCTTGTTAAGTGGAAGCGGATTATGGAAGGGCTATGGTGGCTTGGACCACTACTTAGAGATTGGCATATCCTACGTTTATGGGAATTTACCTGTGTGTTACTACGATTCTCCTGAAGTGAGTTAAGTGAAAAATTTGTATACGATGAAGTGTTAAAATATTAATGATTTTGGGGTTATGATGAAAAATCGTGTTCTATCATATAATGGCACGTCGGGTGCGGTGAGAGGTATGAAAATTTGAAGTGAGGGTCAAGGTTGCAGTTCGGTGTTAGCAAGGATGCCACGGGCTCGAATGAGCAAGGAAAGGGTTGAATGATTAAATTAAATTGGTATTGTCTTCAGCGTCCCCTGAGAGCGATGTGTTATGAAAGAGGCTTTGCATCCTGGTTAAGGATTCTTCATCGCTTTTCAGCGTTACTGTGTCCGGTGGTTTAGATGTGCAAACCCATTTTTTTGATTTTGAAAGGTTGTGGGAGCGTGACCCACGGGAAGATTGTATAAGTGTGGCATGTAGTCACTTGATTGACTAAAGATTAAACCAAGTATGAGAATTGTGGTAATATCATTGATTTGAGAATTTATGTCTGAAGGGCACTTTGTTTATTCGATTATGAACTGAGGAGGTTGCTCCGGTTATGATGGTTGTTCTTACGTG
>MU789672.1:80274-93670 GCA_026770625.1 Nicotiana glauca
GATCATTATTTCGTCCAGAATGTGGTGATGTTTCTTGTCAGAAGTATAGACTTAATGATTGGTTGACTCGACAATTAATTATGAATTTCGGCACATCTCATCAGTCGTGGCGGTATTGTAAGAGTTAGAGTAAGACTTGCATGTGGCATGAGGTGAAATGGGAGCATCTGATTCGTTGAATTTTGGCTAAGTTGATCAGAAAATATTATCGTGGTCCTGTGGATTAAGTGTTGCAAAGTAAGAATTCAGCAAGGTTATGCAGTCATGTTGGGTACAACGTGTGGTGAATGATTTGGTGATCTTATGTTGAAAAGAGGCCTGACATAGAATTTCGGATGTTGGAATTGGGCTCTAAGGCTTATTTGCTTGAATAAAAGGGAATATCTTTAGAATTTATCGAGATAATGTACTCAACTGAGTTGTGGTAGCACGGGTCGGTGCATGAGGTGTTAAACAGTGATTTCAGACTACTTTAGTGTACTTCTCAGCATGTTCGAGGACGAACGTATGTTTAAGAGGGAGAGAATGTAACGACCCAACCGGTCGTTTTGAGCTCTAGCGCGTCGTTCAGCGGTCTGAGGCCATGAGCAGCTTCATTTCAGGTATATTGACTTGTGTGTATGGTCGGAATTGAAATTCAGGAAGTTCAGAGTTAACTTTAAATGAAAATTCTCATTTAAGAAGCCTTAAGTTGGAGAAAATGGCTAAGATTGGAATTTTTAGTAAACGACCTTGGAATCAAGATATGAAGATTCCAGCAGGTTCGTATGATGATTTCGGACTTGGGCGTATGCCCGGTTCGGGTTTTGGGTAACCCGAGAGCGTTTTGGCACATATTGTGGAAGTTAGCATTTTGGAAGAAATTTCTTAAGTTTGGTTCGAAGTTCATTTCAGTGCTATCGATGTCCGTTTGGGATTCCGAGACTGGGAGTAGCTACGTATGGTAATTCTGGAGTTGGGAGTGCGATCGGAAGTGAATTAGGAGGTCCGTAGGTCATTTTGAAGCCATTTGGCTAAAGATAGAAATTTGAAGGTTTTGAGAAGTTTGACCGGAAGTGGAATTTTTGATATCGGGGTCGGAATTCGATTCCGAAAGTTGGAGTAGGTCCGTAATGTTGAATATGACTTGTATGCAAAATTTGAGGTCAATCGGACGTGATTTGATAGGTTTAAGCATCGAAAGTAGAAGTTGGAAGTTCTAAAGTTCATAAAGCTTGGATTGGATGTTGATTCATGATTTTAGCATTTTTGATGTGATTTGAGGCCTCGATCAATTCCGTAATATATTTTGGGACTGGTTGGTGTGATTGGTCGGGGTCCTGGGGGCCTCGGGTGTGTTTCAGGTTGTAACCGCGCTCTTATTTGATGTTTCAACGTCGTTTCTTTGGACATAAAAGGGTACCATATTAAGCAAACGAGCTCCAAATTAAGTTTTTATTGAATCATTAGATCCGTATCGAAATTACGGAGCCATAGGAAAAAGAATCATCAAATTTGGACATCATATGAGAAAGTTATGCTCATTTTTGTATCGGGAAAAATGCTGCTTCTCGTATGCTCGCAATTGCGAACATATCCATCGCAATTGCGATTCCTAGTTCGCAATTGCGAATTTTTTTGTCGCAAATGCGACCTTTCCCAGCCCCTCTTTGTTCGCAATTGCAAAGGATTTCTTCGCTTTTGAGAGGGTTCGCAATTGCGAACCCTGGATCGCAAATGCGACTTTTGCAACTTGATTTTAGGTGTGTAACTTGAGTTTTTGCTTCATTTTATCATATTTTGAGCCCTAGGTCCGAGAGTGGATTTTCGTATCAAATCATTGGGTAAGTTCCTCTAACTAATTTTCAATTATATTTCGTGATTATACCTTAGATTTAACATCAAAATTCATGAGAATCTAAAGGAGAATTCGGGGTTTAAAGAAAAACCTAGAAATTGAGATTTTTGGATTTTGACCACGATTTTGGGCATGGAATTGAGAATAAATCATATTTTTGAGTTCGTGAGGCTATGGGTAAACTTTATCTTCGAAAAAGTTCAGATTCCGGGCACGTGGGCCCTGGGGAACTTTTGTCAACTTTTCGATTGGGGTTAGGAATTGTTATAAATTGGATTATAATAAGTACCTTAGCATATATTAATGGATTTACATGATTATTGGATAGTTTTCGAGCATTGTGCATCGATTCAAGTCTTCGTAAGGGCATGGAATGCTGGTTATGGACCTTCGGAGCGAGGTGAGTCTCCTTCCTAATCTTGTGAGGGGGAAATTACCCCATAAGTGAGTTAAATTGGTATGTGCTCCTATTTGTGGGGGGGCTACGTACACACGAGGTGACGAGAGTCCGTGCGTAGATACTATTATGCTATTGTCCGGGTAGTCTAGGACCTAAAAACATGTTATACTTGGATTGATGTGAACCCATTGATAATTTGAATTGTTTAAATCACCTTGATTTGGTAAAAGAATTTAAAAAGAGATTTAATATTAAATTTTTCCTGAAATGTTAAAAAGAGAAATTTGTCTATTTGGTTGATTATCCCTGATAAGCTCTTAATTTCCTACTTGAGTATGTATTTTATGTGTGCCTGCGTCGCATGGATGATTCGCGAGCAGGATATGTGTTTATTTGTGGAATGAGCCGAATGCCTCAGTGAGAATAGATGCATCTACGGTTCGTGCCGCTCGACCCTCGGCAGTGCACAGTTTACATTCCTATTGGAGCGGGCCGTCGCCTCGGTGAAATTTGCGCATGTTTATCTGTTACTTGAAAATTGTAAACGTGGAATTGGCCCTACGTGGTTTGATATAAACTGATAAGATAATAAAGAACAGACTTTAGAAGCCCTTGGTTTATTGTTGAAGGTGTTTACCTGTTTTTCTGGCTTCACAATTAGAACTTCTATACAAATCCATGATTGTCCTCGCACTTATAGAATATTGCTAATCGACCTCTAGTGAGTGTCGGAGTTGGCTATGTCGTCTCTACCCCTTCGGGATTAGGCGGGATACTCACTGAGTACACGTTGATTACGTACTCATACTACACTTCTGTGCATTTTTGTTGCACATGTACATATATACTTCTAGCAGCCTACTGGGCGTAGCATCATGGATAATTCTGGAACTAGGTGGGCTGCAATTTGCGAGGCGATACTCAGCTAGTGTAGTTCCTTTCTGCACTTTTATTATTTATTCACTGTCCACTGTATGTCAGACATATGTTGTATTTTATTTTACTTATCAGTAGTCGCTCATGCACTTGTGACTCCGGATTTCTGGGATGGGTTTCAACGAATTTGTACCAATTGTTATTATTTAAATTTGAATTCAAGTAGTTAACTTTTATTTATGAAAAATGGAAAGAAAAACCTTAGATTTTCAAAAGTATTAAAAGAGGAATTAATTGATAATTTAGTTGACTAGCCTGACAGAGATGTCCGGCGCCACCACGACCCTTAGTGGATTTTGGATCATGACACATATAATTACACAAAGTCAGAGAGTTTCCTTATTAGGAAAAGATATTAAATACTGAATTGAAAAAACTCATAAATATTAGAATTCTATTTTATTTTACAATTCTATCTAATATTTTTTCAAAAGAGTAAAAGAGGCGAATGATATTTCGTTAAGGACATTCTTAATTTTAATATGAACTAGTTTCTATGTACGTGTTGTTGCACGTAGATCTTTAATCAATTATTTTTAAATAGGACATACTCCCTGCAATATTAAAACTTGTTTATATCCTTCTTGGACAAGACAATAATTGAGCCGGAAGTTTATGTATGTCTGGTGTATTTTTCAAATATAATTTTTATAGTAGTTGAATCAAATACGTGAAGAATATAAAAGGTAAAATTATAGTTGCGTTAAAGCAACAAATATTAGAAATTCCTATATAGTTCAAATTGGGAAATATGTAATAATAAAAAAGCTTTATTTGATAAAAAAGCACAAGATATTAGGGGAAAAAATTAAATAATAATTTTTTCAAATATTGCTTTTTATAATAGTATGGTAAATAAGAATTATAGGCCGCAACTCATTGCTAATTTATTATCATGCCACATATATTTAAACATTTCCTATTACTCTTCTCCTCTAAATAGGGTATTCTTCGTTTCCTTACATGATATACTACTAAATGGCCGAGTAAGGAAATTCCTACACTAACCATCTCGCATGCACGTACTTAGTTATGATAGCTTTCACTTGACTCATGCGTCATATTCTTGACAATCAATTAATCCAAGAATGGTTATTTGTCTTTGTAAAAAAATCCTGCTATAATACACGTGTGGTACTAATATGTTGGCGTTATCTTATCACCTTTCTTAAAAACTCTTAAAAGGTGTATGTGCTGCATGTCTCCCGTTTAATCACAAAATATATAAATTGTGACTACCCAAAATAATTATTTCTTGAAAATTTGATCCTTAAATCTAGTAATTTTTCTCTATATCCAATCGGTGTTCATGAAATTTTGATAATATCCAATTTATCGAGCGTTTAACCATAATGTAACATTCATAATATCGACAATGCATATATATAGGACCTCGAATAGATGATGTCAAAAGTGTTAATCCCCGAACAACTTTATCTCCTTTAATTTTGGTAATAAATTTTTAATGAATTCAAAGTCCTAGATATTGAGTTCTTAATGATTACTATTCCAAATATCACCACACTGCAAAATTGTCCATAAGATAGTAAATAGTGCTTTGCATAAGTAGGGTCATTTAGCGTTACTATTTGAGTTTTGGCTTGTTAAATGGAAAATAGATTCATGACCAAAAATCACTGTCAACTTGCTGATAGAGCATGATGAATTGCCATAAATTGGCTATCAAATCCAGACTGTTAGATCCCTGTAAGATTTATCAGGTTGTTTTGACAATCACCAGAAATTGGCCACAGTTCGGGCGAATCACTATATACTTATTTTAGAAATTTCAACAACACGTTTTTGCTTCAAACTAATCTAAATGGTCCAAATCAACTCTAAATGGCTCATAAATGTTTTTTATCCAACTTTCTAGGATCAATCCCAATAATATTTGGTGCTTAAATTCAAACAAATCTTCAAAAAGCAATGGATCCACTTTATCTTCCTCAACATTCAGATTTGACACCAAAAATGATTTCTTGCTATTTAGTCCTATTACGATATTGAGACCTCTAGAAAAAGTTATCCTAACATACTTATTTTAGTAATAGTGTTGAATTTTGCCACTATAAAAAGCAGTTAATCCGAGTTATTCTAGATTTATAAGGTTTAAACACATTAGAAATTAGAAAATTTTATGATTCCTTCTTTGCCTTCTTTTAATCTTGATATATATATAATAGAATCAGTCTTGACTCACATTTAATTTAAATATAACTTAACTCTAACTTTATCCAAATCAAAGTGACGATTAAGTAGGGAAGGGGGCCGCGGGGTATATAGATTCTATGTTCTACATATATATATCTAGGCTTAGTAATTCTTGCTATTAGAGCCTATTAACGTTTGTTAATATTCTAAAGTTTTTGGAAAACTGAATTACTATTATGCTTGGAAGGATCAGGATTGAGAAGTAGAAGATCAACAATGGGTTGGATAGAGAAGCTCTCCTACTTCTCTCTAGGATTGAAGAAAGGTTCTACTCTTCAAAGGCCTACTGAACAAGCTAACGTTTTCGAGAAAACCACCGGAAAACCTGCGCACACCAAATGAACACAGCAAAGATCAATTCTACTGATGCCAACAACACGCCTTCAACTCTAGCAATGGACATGGACCTAGCGGTGATCACAAAACCACCTACCTCTATAAGCAAACAAGACATGAAAAAACCAACCTATTCCTCCATAAGCTTAAGAAGAACCTGTTTGAAGCACAGTTCCAACAACAAATAGCAGTCCAAAAATCAGTGGAAGGGCATGACACATCAGATGAAACCGAGAATCACTATGATTCTGAGAATTTTATCCCGATCAGGATCTATAACAACTGGATAAACACTGTTATTATCAAAATATTTGGCAGGAAAGTAGGCTACTCCTTCCTCCAAAATAAAATCACAGCAACATGGAAGCCAACGGAAAACATAACTCTATAGACCTAGTCTATGACTACTACCTAATAAATTTTTCAAACCCAAAAAACTACGACAAAGCCCTGCATGGAGGACCATGGTTCATTGGAAACCAATTCCTAACTGTCCAGAAATGGGAACCAAGGTTTGTAGCCTCAACAGCCTCGCAAACATACTCAACCATCTGGGCTAGATTACCAGAACTACCAACAGAGTTCTACGACTACGAAATTCTCCAGAAAATAGGATCAAAACTGGGAAAACTATTAAGGATATGCCTGCACTGCCTCAACTACAAGGGGCAAATATGTGAGAGTATGTATTCTAGTACCCATATAAATCCCTCTCAAAACCCACGTTATCAGAGGTAAACACTACCAAACGATTGCTTATGAGGGCTTCAACATGCTCTGCTCACAATGTGGCAGATTAGGCCACACCAAAACTAATTGTCCTCACCCAAGGCCACAGTCAGCGAAGGAGAAAGATGAAGAAATAAGCAAACAAGGGAAACAGAGAACAAGAATAAGCTTTGTTTCCAAGGGTTTCCCGTTGTATTTTTACACGGTTGATGTCTTGGTATAAATAATAATACACAACCGGATTATTTGGACTCCTATTTGCTGTAGTATAACCCATAAACCTTTTCCTAAACACACACAAATACCTAGAACCTATACGATGTTGAAATGTGAAACATAATAAACTTGTTTACATTAGTTCACATTAGTTTACATTTGTCTACATGTGTCTACATTAGTTCATGAACTAGACATTAAGTAAGTACATGCATTAGAGTGTGAATTTCTTTATGCATTGGTGTCATCCATGTACCTTGAATGAAGTGAGGTGTGGACTTAGTTATTGTGTTTACATATACACTAGGCTAGATGCATGAAAGAGTTCTCCTATAAATAGCTATGTAATCTAGCCATTTGATGTAAGCCAAGTTGAATAGAAATCCTCCTTTCCTCCATTTTTCTTCTTTGTGAGTTTTGAGTGTTCTTTTGTGTTGTCTTGCTCTCCCAAAATTTCTAACATTTGGTATCAGAGCACGGTGTGTTTGAGAGACAACCAAACTTGAAGAAAGATGACGAATAGTAATGGAACTCCATTCCAAGTTCCTATGCTCACAAAAGAAAACTATGGAAATTGGTGTATCCGGATGAAGGCCTTACTTGGTGCCTATGATGTTTGGGAACCGGTGGAAGTTGGAGGTGATGAAGGGGAAGATGATGCTGCCTTTAGAAAGAAGGATCAAAAGGCGCTCACTCTCATCCATCAAAGTTTGGATGACAAGATGTTTGAGAAGATTGCAAATGCAACCACCTCCAAGCAAGCATGAGAGATTCTTCAAACTTCCTTTAAAGGTTTGGATAAAGTGAAAAGAGTTCGTCTCCAAACCTTAAGAAGAGAGTTTGAATCATTGCATATGAAGGAATCCGAATCCGTTTCGGATTATATTTCAAGAGTTTTGGCTATTGTCAATCAAATGAAGAGATATGGTGAAGACTTGAGTGATGATAGGGTCGTTGGAAAAATACTACGATCCCTTGATTCAAAATTTAATTATATTGTTGTGGCTATTGAAGAGTCCAAAGACTTGGACACCATGACCATTGAAGAACTCACGGGTTCTTTGCAAGCACATGAAGAAAAGTTGAAGAAACCGAAAGAAGAATCGGTTGAACAAGCGTTGCAAGCAAAACTTTCTTTCAAGGAGAAAGATGAAAAGCGTGGCTCGCAACAAAGAGGTCGTGGACGTGGACAAGGCCGTGGTGGAAGAGGAAGAGGTGGTAGTCAACCACCTAGCAAAGAGAACAAAAGCCAAGACTATAACCAAGGAAGAGGCCGTGGAAGAGGTAGAGGATGGAGGCAAAGTCAAGGAAGGTATGATAAGTCTAATATTGAATGTTATACTTGTCATAAATTTGGTCATTTTTCCTGGGAATGCAAAAGTAATGTGGAAGAGAAAAATAATTTTGTGGAGAGCAAAAATGAAGATGGAGATGGCACTCTACTTCTTGCTTGCAAAGGAGAAGAAAGTGTAGAGAAAAATCAATGGTACCTTGACTCCGGTGCAAGTAGCCATATTTGTGGAAAGAAGAATTTATTTGTGGAGCTTGAAGAATTGAATGGTGGCAACATCACTTTTGGAGATTCTTCACGGGTTAAAATCAAAGGAAAAGGTACGATTTTAATTCGCTTGAAAGATGGTAGCCACCAATTAATTCCTAATATTTTGTATGTACCGGAGATGAAAAGTAACATTTTAAGCTTGGGACAACTTTTGGAGAAAAATTATGATATTCATTTGAAGGATAAAAAGTTGTTTATGAGAGATGAAAATGGGAGATTGTTAGCCAAAGTTCCTATGGCTAATAATAAAATGTTTATTTTGAATCTTCAAAGTGATGTTCCAAGATGCTTGCTATCATGTGCCAAAGATTCATCTTGGCTTTGGCATATGAGATTTGGCCATGTGAATTTTGATAGTTTAAGGTTGATGAAGAAGGAGGCCATGGTGATTGGGTTGCCAACAATTGATCATCCGAGCCAACTTTGTGAAGGATGTCTCTTTGGAAAGCAAGCAAGAAAAAGCTTTCCTAAGGAGTCTTTGACTAGAGCTCGATGCCCATTGGAGTTGATTCACATGGATGTGTGCGGACCAATCAAGCCATCTTCACTTGGTAAAAGTAATTATTTTTTACTTTTCATTGATGATTTTTCTAGAAAAACTTGGGTTTATTTCTTGAAGGCAAAATCGGAGGTGTTTGAGATTTTCAAAAATTTCAAGAGCATGGTGGAGAAACAAAGTGGCTACCAAGTGAAGTCATTGCGGTCCGATAATGGTGGAGAATTCACTTCAAATGAATTCAAGGTTTTTTGTGAAAAGAATGGAATTCGTCATTTTTTGACAGTTCCAAGATCACCACAGCAAAATGGCGTCGTGGAAAGAAAGAACCGGACTATTCTCAACATGGCACGGAGTATGTTGAAGAGCAAAAATATGCCAAAGGAGTTTTGGGCTGAAGCAGTTGCTTGTGCGGTGTACTTGACAAATCGGTGTCACACCAAGAGTGTTCGTGACAAAACACCTCAAGAGGCTTGGAGTGGTTTCAAGCCAAAAGTTGCTCATTTGAGAGTTTTTGGGAGCATTGCTTATGCACATGTGCCAGATGAGAAGAGGTCCAAGCTTGATGATAAAAGTGAGAGGTATGTTTTCATTGGCTATGATCAAAATTCTAAAGGTTATAAATTATATAACCCAAGAAATGGCAAAGTCACCATAAGTAGAGATGTGGAATTTGATGAAGAGAATGCTTGGGAATGGAAAGCTAAAGAGCAAGATTACTCTTTTAGTCCTTTCTTTGAAGATGATGATGGAGAAGTTGTGGAGCAGCCTATCACACCACCAACACCGCCAACACAAAATCAAGAAGGAGATGAGTCAAGTGCAAGATCTTCAAGTGAGGTGCCTCGGAAGACTAGAAGTCTTCGTGACTTGTATGAGAATACAGAAGTGGTAAGAGATGATTTATATGATTTTACTCACTTTTGTTTGTTGGTGGATAGTGAGCCTGTAACTTATGAGGATGCTGCCCAAAATATCAAATGGAGAGATGCCATGGATGAAGAAATCAAAGCAATCAAGAAGAATGATACTTGGGAGTTGGCCACACTTCCAAAAGGCAAAAGCACCATTGGTGTCAAATGGGTGTACAAGTTGAAGAAAAATTCCAAGGGAGAAGTGGAAAGGTATAAAGCAAGATTGGTTGCCAAGGGATACAAGCAAAAGGCCGGTATTGACTATGATGAAGTTTTTGCGCCGGTTGCTCGTTTGGAAACAATTCGTTTTATTATTTCTTTGGCAGCTCAAAATCAATGGAAGATTCATCAAATGGATGTCAAGTCGGCTTTCTTGAATGGTGTTTTGGAGGAAGAAGTGTATATTGATCAACCTTTGGGCTATAAGGTTGAAGGACATGAAGACAAAGTGCTAAAATTGAAGAAGGCACTTTATGGCTTGAAGCAAGCCCCACGGGCTTGGAATAGTAGAATTGACAAATATTTTCAAGCAAATGGTTTTTCAAAGTGTCCACATGAACATGCACTTTATGTCAAGATTGCTAAAAATGGTGACGTCTTACTTGTTTGCTTGTATGTAGATGATTTGATCTTTACAGGAAATAATCCAAAGATGTTTGAAGAATTCGAGGAGGCTATGGCAAGAGAGTTTGAGATGACGGACATTGGCTTAATGTCCTACTACCTTGGAATTAAAGTGCAACAAAGGGATGATGGAATTTTTATTTCTCAAGAAGAATATGCAAAGGAAATTCTCAAGAAGTTTGATATGGAGAATTGCAATCCAGTTAGCACCCCCGTTGAATGTGGAGTTAAAATATCCAAGCATGGAGATGGAGAAAAGGTCAATCCCACACTTTTCAAGAGTCTTGTTGGAAGCTTAAGGTACTTGACATGTACAAGGCCGGATATTTTTTTTGGTGTTGGACTTGTGAGTCGCTTTATGGAAGAGCCTACTACCTCCCATTTGAAGGTAACCAAAAGAATACTTCGGTACATCAAAAGTACACTTGATTATGGAATATTTTATTCATTTTCCAAGGACTCCAAACTTGTTGGATATTGTGATAGTGATTGGGCTGGTGATATTGATGATAGAAAGAGTACTACCGGGTTTGTTTTCTTTCTTGGAAATTCCGCATTTACATGGAATTCTAAGAAGCAACCAATTGTGACTTTGTCAACTTGTGAAGCGGAGTATGTGGCAGCTTGTTCTTGTGTGTGTCATGCAATTTGGCTAAGGAGCTTGTTCGAGGAACTTCACCAACCACAAGAAGATGCTACAAAGATTTTTGTTGACAACAGATCGGCTATTGAATTGGCCAAGAACCCGGTGTTTCATGAAAGAAGCAAGCATATTGATACGAGGTATCACTTTATTAGAGATTGCATATCTAATAAAGTTGTGGAGCTTGAGCATGTGAAGTCACAAGATCAAATTGCGGATATTTTCACCAAGCCGTTGAAGATTGAGCTTTTTCAAAAGCTAAGGATGGCACTTGGAGTGATGAAACAAGTTTAAGGGGGAATGTTGAAATGTGAAACATAATAAACTTGTTTCCATTAGTTCACATTAGTTTACATTTGTCTACATGTGTCTACATTAGTTCATGAACTAGACATTAAGTAAGTACATGCATTAGAGTGTGAATTTCTTTATGCATTGGTGTCATCCATGTACCTTGAATGAAGTGAGGTGTGGACTTAGTTATTGTGTTTACATATACACTAGGCTAGATGCATGAAAGAGTTCTCCTATAAATAGCTATGTAATCTACCCATTTGATGTAAGCCAAGTTGAATAGAAATCCTCCTTTCCTTCATTTTTCTTCTTTGTGAGTTTTAAGTGTTCTTTTGTGTTGTCTTGCTCTCCCAAAATTTCTAACATACGACTCATTATTCTACACAGAGTTGGACTCTAATTTGATACACTTACTTTCATCCCCTCTCAGGCTGGAGGTTGGGATTGACACAACTCCAAGCTTGCTACGAAGAAACTGATATTGTCGCTTAGTTAAAGCCTTTGTGAAAATGTCAGCTACTTGATGCAAAGACGGAACATATTGAGTGACCATGGCACCTTGGGCAACCTTCTCTCGAACAAAATGGTAATCTAACTCAACATGCTTTGTTCGAGCATGAAGAATTGGATTGCAAGTTAAATGCAGTGCACTGATATTGTCAGAGTATAGAATTGGAGGAGAGTCTAAGAAAACTCCAATGTGACGCAAAAGATGGACTATCCATGTGACTTCAGCAGCAAGAGATGCGAGTGCGCGATACTCAGCTTCCGCGCTAGATCTCGCTACTGTGTGCTGCTTCTTCGACGCCCAGGAGATACTATTTGAGCCAAAGAATACACATAATCCAGTTGTTGATCTACGAGCAAGAGCACATCCGGCCCAATCCGCGTCGGAAAAGCCAACGACTTTCAGTGTGGATCTGGATGTAATACGCAGTCCATAATTAATTGTCCCAGCTAGATAACGGAGTATTCTCTTCACTCCTTGCCAATGGATTGTTGTTGGTGCTTGCATGAACTGACAGACCTGATTAACCACATGAGTGAGATCTGGCCTCGTCAATGTCAAGTACTGCAAAGCTCCAACAGTACTCCTATAATCATATGGGTCAACCGGTGATGAGCCTGCAGCTGAATGGAAATCATTCTTCTGTGAGAGTGGTGTATGAAGGGATCGAGCACACAGCATCATGGTCTTTTGAAGTACTTCTTTTGCATATTTTGTCTGAGTTAGATAAAGACCATCTGTGTATGGTATTACTTCAATCCCTAGGAAGAAATGGAGAGCTCCCATATCTTCATATCTTTTAAAGCAAACTGATTACTTAGCTGGGAAACAAGTGAGTTTAGGAGGTTAGGATTATCTCCTGTAACAACTATATCATCAACATATAGTAGTAGAATCACTATACCAGTGTTGTTGCGAAGAACAAAGAGGGAGGAGTCGGCATGACTTCCTTTAAACCCCAAATGAAGAAGAGCTTCACTAAATCATTGAAACCAAACATTTGGAGCTTGTTTTAATCCATAAATAGCGCGTTGTAGCAAACAAACATGGTTAGGAGCAGTATGATCCTTGAAACCCGGTGGTTGTTCCATATACACCGTCTCTTTGAGTCGTCCATGGAGGAAAGCATTTTTCACATCAAGTTGTCGAAGCGGACACTTCCGAACTGTTGCTAATGTTAAAACAGTCCGTATTGTAGTTGCTTTAACCACAGGACTGAATGTATCTTCAAAATCTAGACCTTCAATTTGATTGTACCTCTTTGCGACCAAACGAGCTTTAAACCTGTCAATCGATCCGTCTGCCTTTAACTTGGTTTTAAACACCCACCTTGAGCCAACTACATTCATGTGCGGATTGCGAGGAACAAGTTTCCAGGTTCCATTTTGATGAAGAGCCTGCATTTCGTCTTCCATTGCCTTAAACCAGTGAGGTTGAGAGAGAGCCTCCTTGATGTTCCTGGGTTCACTCATATCACTTGACGTGTTAGCCATTAAGGTTAGAAACTCTGGTGGTTGTGACATACCTTTGGATTTATTCCTAGTGATCATGTGATGAGTATTGTCCTGTGAAGTTGCAGCCGCTGAATCATCGTGATATCTAGTGAAGTCGACGTACAAATCGATACCGGGGATGTCTGATGTGCACGAGCTACTGGGTACTATTGAGGATGTAGTTTGTGCTGAAGA
>MU789672.1:117154-149552 GCA_026770625.1 Nicotiana glauca
TAAAATCATCTTATGAAATGTTCACTAATAAGGGGGAGAGAAGGAAGATAGAAGAGACTATAAATGGCCATGGAAGATCTGTAACGATTCAAACAGTCGTTTTAAGAATTAACGCCCTGGTCCCCCATTAGCTGCTTTCCCCATATTTGTTTCTGCTATTGTTAGTTGCCGGGAGGATTTATTTGGAGTTTCATAGAGTTTTGGAACACTTATTCCCTAAATGAGAGTTTAAGTTTTAGAATTTGGACCGTAGTTGGAGCAGTGTAAATGGTTTCGTTAGCTCCGTTGGTGATTTCGGGCTTAGGGGCACGTTCAGATTGTATTTAGGAGGTCCGTAGCTCAATTAGGCTTGAAATGCCGAAAGTTGAATTTTTGAAATTTCCGGTTTGATAGTGAGATTTTGATATCAGGGTCGGAATGGAATTCCGCAAGTTGGAGTATGTCCGTAGTATCATTTGGGACGTGTGTGCAAATTTTTTTTAGGTAATTCGGATGAGGTTTGATAGACTTTTTGATCAAAAGCGGAAATTTGAAGTTTTGGAATCCTTAGGCTTGAATTCAAGAGTGTTTTGATGATTTGATGTTGTTTTAAGTGTTACGAAGGTTGGTACAAGTTTGAATAGTGGTATAGGACTTGTTCGTATTTTTGGTTGAGGTCCCGGGTGCCTCGGGATGAGTTTGGAAGGTTGTCATAAGAATTGGAAGTGGGTTGGAGTAGCTGAAGCTGCTGATCTTCTATCNCCAGCTTAGCTTAGAGATTTTAAAAAGACCATAAATCCCTTTGGAGCAGGGTGCTCCACAATACACATAACAGTAGGAACCCCCAACAAAGCTGGAACCTCCAAGATAAAAATGGCTCCCATATATGGAAAAACATTATCAGGGGCGCTAATATTTGTAAACGGGGTATCATTGAGAAGTTGGGAGCGGGAAATCCATAAAAACCTGGGATGATGCCTGGATGGGCAACAAGGAGACATTAAGGTCTCAAATCCAGTGTCCCTTAATGAGCCATGAACAAAACCAATCACTAGCGGATATTATTGAGAACAATTCATATAACCTTAATAGCATACCCTTCCAGCTACCAACCGATGTTAAGAACAAAATCACAAGCACTTACATCAAGCAGTTCCAACCTATTGAAGACAAATACAAATGGGGAAAAAGTACGAATGAGATCTTTATAATAAAATCATCTTATGAAATGTTCACTAATAAGGGGGAGAGAAGGAAGATAGAAGAGACTATAAATGGCCATGGAAGATCTGTAACGATTCAAACAGTCGTTTTAAGAATTAACGCCCTGGTCCCCCATTAGCTGCTTTCCCCATATTTGTTTCTGCTATTGTTAGTTGCCGGGAGGATTTATTTGGAGTTTCATAGAGTTTTGGAACACTTATTCCCTAAATGAGAGTTTAAGTTTTAGAATTTGGACCGTAGTTGGAGCAGTGTAAATGGTTTCGTTAGCTCCGTTGGTGATTTCGGGCTTAGGGGCACGTTCAGATTGTATTTAGGAGGTCCGTAGCTCAATTAGGCTTGAAATGCCGAAAGTTGAATTTTTGAAATTTCCAGTTTGATAGTGAGATTTTGATATCAGGGTCGGAATGGAATTCCGCAAGTTGGAGTATGTCCGTAGTATCATTTGGGACGTGTGTGCAAATTTTTTTTAGGTAATTCGGATGAGGTTTGATAGACTTTTTGATCAAAAGCGGAAATTTGAAGTTTTGGAATCCTTAGGCTTGAATTCAAGAGTGTTTTGATGATTTGATGTTGTTTTAAGTGTTACGAAGGTTGGTACAAGTTTGAATAGTGGTATAGGACTTGTTCGTATTTTTGGTTGAGGTCCCGGGTGCCTCGGGATGAGTTTGGAAGGTTGTCATAAGAATTGGAAGTGGGTTGGAGTAGCTGAAGCTGCTGATCTTCTATCGTAACCGCACATGCATTTGGGGACCGCAGGTGCAAAGCCGCAGAAGTGGAGCTAGCATCGCAAAAGTGAAAAAGGGGAGAGCCAACAAGGATCGCAGAAGCAGGCGCATCATCGCAGAAGCGGCACCACATCTGCGTAAAAGTGGTTGCAGGTGCGGAAGCTGAGTTTTTAATGAAAAGTCACAGGTGCGACTTGGTCTACGAAGGAGTAGGACTGCAGATGCGGTTTCACTGATCAGAGAAGAGGCAGAATCGAGGTTTAAGTTTCAAAACTTGGAAAAATTAATTTGGGAGCTCGGATTGGTAATTTTGAGAGAGATTTTTCCCCTGGGTGTTTTGGGTAAGTAATACTCAGTTTTGATTAATTTCCACCAATCTATGCTTATATTCATACTTTAAATTCGAGATTGGGGTGAATTTGGAAAACATTCTCATGCCTAATTTTGGGGTTTTGATCAAGATTTTGATGTCAGATTCGAACAATTTTGGTATGTATGAACTCGTAAGAGTGTGAGGGTTCTGAATTTGTAAATTTTACCCGATTCCGAGATGTAGATTGGAGGTGTTTTGGTCATTTTTCCTAATTTTACGTATTAGCATAGAATTAGTTAGTTGAATTAGTTTTTTGAAGTGTTATTTACATTATGCAATCACTTTGACTAGATTTGGGCCATTTGGAGTCGGATACTCGTGGCAAGAACGTGGTATAGATTTGATTAAGCTGGTTCGAGGCAAGTGGCTTGTCTAACCTTGTTTGGGGGAAACTCCCGTTAGGATTTGGTACTGTGATATTTGAAATCCCTTGTACATGAGGCGACGAGCGTGTACTTGAGCTGATTGTTGAAAATCATGTTTTTCATTTAAGTACCTATATTTCGTATTTTTACTTCACTGTGTACACTACTTGAACGTTAATGCTTACTGTTAGCTTGGGAAAGCATACCTAAATGACTAAATTGCCTACTTGCTGAAACTGCTTTATCTGAACTCTGTGCAGCATGCTAGGTTAGAATTTCCTATCTATTTTGATATTAAATTAAATTGAGTTGATTATTCTTATGTTGTTGCTGTGTGTTTACATTTGGACTACGGGCGGTTCCCGGTAGATCCCCCTTATCTGTTTATTTGGGAATATGGATGTGGTATTCCAGTAGATCCCCCTACACAGTGATATGGACTACAGGACAACACCCGGGAGATCCACTGATTATTTACTTTTGGGGCTACAGTACGAGACCCTAGTAGACCCCCGATTTTTATCTCTATGTTGAGTTGTATACCTTCTGTGAATATTTGCCCTGGTTGTGGTTGTTGTTTCTCTCATTATCTGTATTTCTTTACTACTTCTCATCTTCCTTATATATTATTGTACATGACTAGTACGGATCTGACCTTCCTCGTCACTACTCGACTGAGGTTAGGCTTGGCACTTACTAGGTACCACTGTGGTGTGCTTATGCCATTTCATGCACATGTTTTGCGTATGCAGATCCAGGTACTTCTATTCAGCCTTATTACCCTTGAGGCGAGGCACTTTTATAGAGACTTTGAGGTATATCTGGCATGTCCGTAGATCGAGGAGTCCCTTTCTATTCTCTGTACTAGTATAGCCCTTTTGTATCTTCCTTGTTGATAGACATTCTAGAGTTAGAACCTTTTATGTACGCTAATCTTGTGATTCATGGGATTCCGGTTTTGGGAGTGTTCAGTTGGAAATCTTGTATTGTTATATGTTAGGCGACATCTTAAATATTGTTATATTTTGTTATCTTGGTTTTTATTAGTTTCTTTCTGCAATTGTTTCTTTTTTTTGCATTTGTTAGGCTTACCTAGTTGTAGAGACTAGGTGCCATCACGACTGTTCACGGAGGGCGAACTCGAGTTGTGACAAGTTGATATTAGAGTGCTAGGTTCATAGAAGTCATGAATCACATGCTGGTTTATTAAAGTCTCGCGGATCGGTACAGAGACGTCTATGCTTATCCACGAGAGGCTATGTAACTGTTAAGAAAATTTTACTTCATTTGAATTCCTTGTCGTGCGAGATCTTTGATGACAAAATTCTAAACTTATGTCTTATATTCTCTCATAGATGGTGAGGACATGTGCTATTAGGGGTGACCGGACACCCGCGACCCCTGCGAGAGCCGTTTGAGGTCAGGGCCAGGGTAGAGGCCAAGGACGCGCACGTAGTGCAGCCAGAGCACCTGCACGAGCTACTACCAAGGAGCCACCAGCAATTCCAGTTGGAGCCCAGGCACCTAACACATCTACTTCTACTGCTACTCCAGCACTCCAGGAGACTTTAGGCACAATTTATGAGTATGTACACCACTCTAGCTCAGACAGGGTTGCTTTCCCTTGCTGCAGCCATATCCCAGGCCCAAGGAGGAGCACACACTCCCGCCGCCCGTATTCCTGAGCAGTGAGTGCATGTTGAGGAGATCCCAGAGATTATAACGGTACATCCTGTATCCCCAGCTCAGCCCGAGGAGAGGGCAGTAGCTTCAAAGGTGGAGTAGAAAAGGCTTGAGAGGTTCAAGAAGTATCCGCCTCCTATATTCAGTGGACTAGCATCAGATGATACTCTGGGATTTCTAGAAGAGTGCTACCGTATCCTCCGTACCATGGGCATATCAGGATCGAGCAGGGTTTCCTTAACTATCTTTCAGCTTCGAGGAGCTACCTACCAGTGATGGCGTGCTTATGAGTTAGACAGTCCGGATGAGGCAGCTTCCCTGACTTGGACTCAATTTTCAAATATGTTCACGAGAGAGTATGTTCCCCAGAGCCTCGGGGATGTTTGGTGCGTAGAGTTTGAGCATTTGCACTAGGGTAATATGACTGGTCTCAGAGTATGCTGTCCGTTTCACCGACTTGGCTAGACATACACCAGCTTTGGTTTCTACTTTTTGCGAGAAGGTTTGCCAGTTTATTGAGAGGATCATTCCCAACATCAGGTCTAGTATGGATCGGGAGTTGGAGATGGATATTTCTTATTAGCAAGTGGTTAGAATTGCTAGAAGAGTAAAGGTATGCTTGCTCGGGACAGAAAGGAGAGGGAGGCCAAGAGATCACGAGAGTGGGGCCATTATTCTAGTGCTCGTGCCCCAGCTTCAACTCATCATGGTAGGGGTTATATGAGTTGCCCCGTTCATTCAGCTCTTCCAGCAGCTAGTGGTATTCTAGCTCCTCTTAAGCCTCATGAGCCTTATTATGCACCTCCAGTATCTAGTGCGCCTCCTGCACAGGTGCTTCCAGTGGTCAGTCCAGCAGACCAGGCCCAAATAGTCACAACCGCCACGTCCTCCCAGATCTTGTTTTGAGTGTGGTGACACACGCCATATGGTGAGGGATTGCCCTAGACTTGGTAGGGGTGTACCTCTACAAACTTCTCAGTCACAGCGCACCCCGCAGAGTTCTTAGGCTATGATCACAACACTAGTTGCTATCCCACCTGCTCAGCCAGCTAGAGGTGGAGGCTGGGAGGTAGAGGTCGCCCTCGAGGAGGAGGCTAGGCCAGATACTATGCCCTTCCTGCCCGTACTAAGGTTGTTGCCTCCGATTCTATCATCACCGGTATTATCCTGGTATGTCATAGATATGCATCGGTTCTGTTCGATCCAGGCTCCACTTATTCTTATGTGTCCTCTTATTTTGCCCCACATTTGGGCATATCTTGGGATTCTTTGAGTTCTCCTATTTATGTTTCTACTTATGTTGGAGATTCTCTTATTGTGGACCGCATTTATCTGTCGTGTTTGATTGCTCTTAATGGTTTTGAGACCAGAGCCAATTTGTTATTGCTCAGCATGGTAGACTTTGATGTTATACTAGGCATGGACTGGTTGTCGCCCCATTATGCTATTCTTTATTGTCACGCGAAAATCGTGGTGCTAGCTATGCCAGGTGTACCACGAGTAGAGTTGAGGGTTACCTTAGATCATACTTCCAGTAGAGTTATTTCGTTCCTTAAGGCTCAATGTATGGTTGAGAAAGGGTATGATATGTATCTAGCTTATGTGAGAGATGTCAGTATTGATACCCCTACAGTTGATTCAGTCCTAATAGTACGAGATTTTTTTGATGTGTTTCCAGCTGATCTTTTGGGCATGCCGCCCGATAGAGATATTGATTTTGGCATTGATCTATTGCTGGGCACTCAGCCCATTTCTATTCCTCCGTACCGTATGGCTCCTCCCGAGTTGAAGGAGCAGTTATAGAATTACTTGATAAGGGTTTTATTCGACCCAATATATCACCTTGGGGGTGCTCCTATCTTATTTGTAAAGAAGAAGGATGGTTCTATGCGTATGTTTATTGATTATCGCTAGTTGAACAAGGTTACAGTGAAGAACCATTATCCTATGCCTCGTATTGATGACCTGTTTGATCAGTTAAAGGGTGCTCGTGTATTTTTTAATATTGATTTGTATTCAGGCTATCATCAGTTGAAGATTTGAGAGCCAGATATCCCGAAGACTGCCTTCAAGACTCGGTATGGTCATTACGAGTTCCTTGTTATGTCATTTAGGATGACCAATGCCCCAAATATTCATACACTTGATGAATAGTGTATTTCAACCATATCTTGACTCATTTATCATTGTGTTTATTGACGACATACTAGTGTACTCCCTGAGTCGGGAGGATCATGAGCAACACTTGAGGACCGTGCTCCATACCTTGAGAAAAAAGAAGTTATATGCAAAATTTTCAAAGTGTGAATTCTGGCTTAATTTGGTAGAATTTTTCGGCCAAGTAATGTCGAGTGAGGGGATCAAGGGAGATCTGAAGAAGATTGAAGCGATGTGTAGTTGGCTCACCGTTTCAGCTACGGAGATTCGGTATTTTCTTGGTTTGGTCAATTTATAGAGGATTTCTCATCTATTGCAGTACCTATGAGTAGATTGACCCATACGAGTGCTCCGTTTAGTGGATCGAGGAGTGTGAGGAGAGATTTCAAATGCTCAAGAATTCTTTGACTAAAGCCCTAGTGTTGGTTTTGACTACATGTTTGGGGTCTTATACTATATATTGTGACACATTGCATATTGGTCTTGGTGCGGTATTGATGCTGGATGATAAGGTGATTGCCTACGTGCCTAGACAACTGAAGGTGTATGAGAAGAACTATTATGTCCACGAATTTGAGTTATCAGCTATTGTTCATGCCTTGAAGATTTAGTGCCATTAATTGTACGGCGTCTATACAAACCACTAGAGTCTATAACATCTGTTCAAACATAAGGATCTTAACTTTCATTTGCGGAGGTGGTTAGAGTTGCTTAAGAACTATAATATCACCATTCCATATCATCCGTGGAAGGCCAACGTGGTGGCCGATGCCATAAGTTGCAAGGCGGATAGCTTGGGTAGTTTAGCATATCTACCGGCAGCGAAGAGGACATTAGCATTGGATGTTCACTATCACGACCCAAAACCCAAACCCGATCGTGATGGCACCTCTCGTGAAGACAAGGCCATCCGACACTTACTCAAATTCAGTTCCAACAGCTAAATAAATCAATAAGTCATTTATAAGGATGAATAATCCAATCCTTTAGGCAATCAACAATACAATTTTATAAACATGCGGAATAATAACCCAACTCAGCCCGACATCGGGGTGTCACTAGTCATGAGCATATATAAGAGTATAAATACAACTACAAGTACTGAAATATACAAAACAAGACTGATGAACGAAAAGGAAGAAAAGAGGTGTTGCGAACGCTGAAAGCCACCTCGCTAAAACTCCGATAACCCTGCCTCGAATCAGCCAAAACCCGCTACCGGCTGTATAAATACCTGCATCTACACACAAGGTACATGGAGTAAAGTGAGTACTCCAACTCAGTGAGTAATAAAGGTAAATAACAACTGAGCAGCAAGAAATCACGTAAAGCATATCAACATGCTATATAGGAGCAATATAAAACCATTTAAGAAAAACCATGAAGCTGTGAAATCTCTTAAAACATCTTAGCTCAGTTCAAATTTCTTTTGAAATGACTTTTCAACAGTTATGCAAATGAATGCAAATCAGTTAGTGCAGATGAGCATAGAAAATCCACCCCTCGGGCACAAATACCATAGTTTAACCGGTAAAATTACAAGTAAAATATGAAAAATGAACACATAAAGGTTCGCCCCTCGGGCAATATCTTAGAACAGTACCAGCACCTCAGGGTCCCTCTCAGAACAATATCATATAGTAACCGCTGCGGTGTGCAGCTCGATCTATATATCGCTGCGGCATGCAGCCAAATCCATATATATAGTCGACTGCGCACACTGGGGGTGTGCAAACTTCGGAGGGGCCCGTTACAACCCAAACGCTATATCAAGCCACTTCGTAGCATCATCACTTGGCACTCGGCCTCACATCACTCGGCACTCGGCCTCACATCACTCCAGCCACCTCGTGGCATATAAAAATATCTCAGGCCCGCGACCTCATATCACTCAGCATATCCTCACATATGGCCCTCGGCCTCACTCAGTCCAAAAAGTCATCACAATCCCTCGGGCATTAGAAAAACAGTAGTTCTCAGCCCAAAACATTAGAAATATCATTTGAGTTTCAAATCTGAGTAAAAGTGGCTGAGTTTGTAAAACAGTAGATACTAACATGATTAAGTTCAAATAATAATTCAAAACAGTGAGGAAATAGTGATAAACACCCCCGAAGGGGTCAAATAGTTGGCACGAAGCCCAAATGTAGCAATCCGCCCAATTCATGATGATAACAATAAATTTCACTCAAATACGCGGTAAAAATCATCAATCGAGATGGACTAAATCACAATCCCCAACGGTGCTCTACCCCACGCTCGCTATCCGACATGTAAGTCACCTCAACATAGCACTACAATGCTGATGAACAAAAACAACTACAATAAATATACAAAACAAGACTGATGAACAAAAAAGGAGAAAAATAATGCTGTGAACGCTGACAGCCACCTCGCTAAAACTCCGATAACCCTGCCTCCAATCAGCCAAAACCCGCTACCGGGGGTATAAATACCTGCATCTGCACACAAGGTGCAGGGAGTAAAGTGAGTACTCCAAATCAGTGAGTAATAAAGGTAAATAACGCTCGCTATCTGGCATGCAAGTCACCTCAACATAGCACTACAATGTGCAATCCGGGCTTTCAAACCCTCAGAATATTATTTAAAATCATAACTCACCTTAATCCGAGCAAAATCCTACTCCAAAATGCCATTGCCCCTTGAATCGGCCTCCAATTGACTCGAATGTAGTCATAACTAATTCAATTCAGTCAATACTAATTATAGGAATTAAATTCCATATGAAAATATTAATTTTCCAACAAAATCCGAAATTTAGCTCAAAATTGCTCGTGGGGCCCACATCTCGAAATCTGACGAAACTCACAAAATCCAATAGCGCATTCAGCCACGAGTCTAACCATACCAAAATTATTAAATTTCGATAACAATTCCGCCTCGAAATCTTCAATTCTTATTTTCAAATCCCTAGGTTCAAATCCTCAATTTACACCTTAAAACATGTAATCTAGTCGGATTATTCGATGATAATTCAATATTATGGAGTAGAAATGATCACAAGTGACTTACCTAAAGATTTCTCATGATTTCTTGCTAAAAAATCGCCCCAAGCTGTGTTCTTTCACCAAAAAAAAAATATGTGAAAATGAGCAGAAAAAATGCAACAGCTTTAATAAATCCAATTCTTGTTGCTAAAGCCTTATTTACCGTTGCTAAAAGGTCCAATCTGGTCGCTAAAAGCTGCATACCATATCTGATGCACCAACAGTCTTTAATTTCACTAAAATGGCTCTAACTCCATCATACGAACTCGGAATTTGATGATTCTTGTTCCTATGAATCACAAATAATGATGCGAACATAGTCCTTCAATCGAAACTCAATTCGGAGCTCGTTTGCTCAGTGTGATATCCATTTCGCTCGTTAAACAATTTACTCATGTTTCGCGTCAAAAACCCAATAGAGACTTGATGAAATTAGACCAAACTTTCCAGATCACTCCTATAATTTATTATTTAAATTCTGGAAGTCTCGAAATCAAATTTCGATCTCTAGAACTAAAAATGGATCTTTGGATCATTACATGCTTATGCTCAAAACAGCAAAAATCTTCCAAAACTTATCCAAGCCTCATGGGACCCCGACCCAACATGCCAACACGCCCCATAACATCATTAAAATTTGTTCCAAACTCGGAACGCTCAAAACAACATAAAAACATCGAATCACCTTCGGGTTCAAGCCTAAGAATTCTAGAACTTTCAAATTCCGAATTCGTTCAAAAAGTCTATCAAACCTCGTCCGAATGACCCAAAATTTTGCAACCAAATACTAAATGACATAGCAAAACTAGAACAATTCTCGGAATTCCATTCCGACCCTCGGATCAAAATCTCACCTACCAACCGAAAATCGCCAAAATATCAACTTCGCTAATTCAAGCCTAATTCTATTCCAGACCTCCAAAACCAATTTCGATCACGCTCCTAAGTCACAAATCACCTCCCGAAGCTAATCGAACCATCGAAACTCACATCCGAACACTCTAACACATAAGTCAACATTCGATCGACTTTTCCAACTTAAGTCTTCTTAAAAGAGACTAAGTGTCTCATTTCGTACCAAATCCTCTCCTAACGCAAATTAATCAACTTGATCACATGAAACATGGATAACGAAGCATAAAGAAGTAGATATGGGGAAAACGGAGTGGTAACTCATGAGACGACTGGCCGGGTCTTCACATCCTCCCCAACATAAACAAACGTTCGTCCTCGAACGTGCCCGAAGTTGTTACAAAAGCCAACCAATCACTGAATAAACTTACCATGAATATAACCGAGGTGATCCCACATCACCCTATCTCATATAGGTCCGATAACATACTGCAACCGAAATTTCACGACCCAATCTAGCCCATAAACCTTAGAACCACATTTCACTTTCCGAAATCATACACAAGATCAGAACCTCACATCTACATTCAGAATAAGCCCGAACCACATGTAATAACCCATACATGTAACCTCAAGTACAATTACATAATGGAACACATAACTCAATTGCTTGTAGTAATAACTTCTAATCACAATAGTTCCACACAACACCCGAATACCGATAGAAAAACTCTTATCAACTAAAGTCTCCTCCAAACACTTTCATATAGTGCTAGTGATAGCTAAAGCACACGGTAAGTCATTACCATTTCTTAGATCCACCATTTAAGAATCCACTTCTTCTTTGGCAAGGACCATATCAAATTTCTAAGTCGAACATCGATATTATCCTTTCAACATACCGGAACCGAATCGGTTTGCATTCATTAATGATTCCACCGATCTCCTCTAATCTAACACACCACTCTGGTGATATGACACATCAACATAGTTCTAAGCCACAACTTGTGTAATACGCACACCAATAAGTAACGGTCCGAACATACTCAATTCATGAAAATGACTCAATTGAAATAGTTGTACCTCAAGCTCGCCAGTACCATCACAACACAATGCTGAGAACCTGTTTCATAACATAGAAATAGAACACATGCATCTAACTCGCAAGGCCATACCTCTACATAACTTCGCTGCAATATGCAACCCTGTCCAGACACTAGTTCACATGAGACACCCCAAGTCACCATACTCGAAATTGACAACCATGCACAATTTGACGTCGGAAACCAAAGCAAATCATTACACCGAAGGTGACACAAGTAACACATACCATGTAATCCTGATAGGACATAACCGATATGCCATTCACCGAGAAACACCCAATTACTCTTCCCGCTCAACTTCCACTATAAACTCCAATAGAACCGCACCATACGGATACCACAAAAAGGGAAAATACCTCAAAGAAGAGAGCCATTTTGCAAGTTCCACAAGTGCCACCCCAACGATATACTATGAGCTCATCAATCACAGTGGAACCAAGATACATGAATAGAATAATAATAACCAGCTCTTCTATAGCTCACATTGACATCAACTTCACGAGCAACTTAGTTGCCAATAATATAATCCACCTGACATGGTCACATACCTCCAGTCCAAGCATATTATATAGGAGCAATCCAACAAGTACACCTGTATATGCTAAATGAAATAAGATTCTCATGCTCCTGGACTGGCATAAATAACACTCTATATTGTAGGCATGAGCAAACTGTGCTATCACAGCTCAATCGGCAAATTAATGTAGAATTAGTAATTACCAAGTTTGTTCTAGAAATTAGCATCTTGGAAATCTCAAGTATAGTCCAGATAGTTCTCAACAAAGTTACGAATACGAGAAACATTATAACTTTAAGCTCAATATCCAACTCTAGGCATATCATAGCCTACGCATCTTCCCGAGCATGAATACTGGCTCGGTGCTTGCACATAAGTTCAAACCTTATATACATTCACACTCACAACGCATAGTTATCACCATCAATTAACTCAACTGGTGCATCCAATGAGTTTAGATTAAATACTCACCTCAAACATGCAAAAATCCTAACTTTTTGAGAATTCCCCATCTCTAAATTCATAGATCACATAAATCACCATAACTGATCACAACCTCAGCACTCAAATGACTAACACATCCCTCAAGTACGATCATCCCATGATAAATATTTTTTTTACACTACATAGCAAAATTGGAATATGGGTAGTCGATCAACCAAGTGAGTGTTGAAATACCAATAAACATTTGTTAGTCAAAATATAATGCGCACCCTTCTCAGGTTTTACCGAGCAGTTATAACATTCAATCTAATTATCTGAAACTGACTATTCTATCCAGAATTCGTGACCTTCCCTTCAAGAATGAACTGCCACCTCGTACATGAAAATATTAAGCATGTACAACACACCACGTCTATCATGCCATCATGTTGCAAACACAAGAATTTCGTTAAAATTTTCGGGCTATAGGAAAATTACATTCCGGGCAGTTAGAAATCTTCTATTTGCTCCCATTTAGGAGAAGTTCACAATATACAATATGTTCCTCACACCGGTAGAAGATATCCGACTCGAACCATGGTAAAACCATAAAGAAAACTTTCAATTCTACTCGCACATAACCAAGCTTTCAAAGCAGAATTCCTCTGGCTTGACCTGGCCATATAGGTTACCAACCCAAAAATATTGCCACAAAACATTTGTAAAGCATCACCATATCATTAGTTCACTAAGACCCTATCGTATCTATTACCATGCCGAATTACTTTCACCTTTATCTATTTCCTTGTTAGTACACCCTTATCCTTAACTGAAACTTGCCCTACAAACTTTAACATGAAACCACAACGTCTAAGGCTCATAAGCTGCTGAATACTCTTTTAAATATTCCCGCAAACACCCCGTTCGAAATACTTTACTCTGAAGAGACATTCTACAAATTCTGAACCATTACTTGCACCTTCCTGATGGTGCCATATAGAAGCCCATAATTGATATAGAAAAACCACAAATCTTGAAACTCTCCAAATGCAAACCTCAATTTCTAGCAACAAAATACAACCTGAAATTCCCCAATTATTACATGCAAAATTTTGAGTACATTAGAACCATTCCTGAGAGTCATCTACTATAATCGAACTGCAATTTATCCCGATCAACAGAACCGAACAACCAGTGCCGCATTGGCACCTTTGACACTACGACATATAGCCTTACCTTAGTTAAAAATTTCCTTTACTCGAGCCATCCTCGGGCTCAATCTCTGCAACCCAGTACTGATTCACCAGCACGCCTCAAACCGGAACCAACATAGAACATAACTGTGCAATCGGCTAATCAATGCAACTCCCCAACTTGGCTTAAAGCCATAGATCAAAACACATACCCTAACTCATAACTCTTATACTCTATTGATTCCATAATACCATAGTGAGATTAAACTCAAATCCCTTATAAGCTTGTGAAAAGATAGATCACCTAGAATTTAACTCTTCTGCAATTCTCGCATTCACTTTCGCAACAGATATACCCACTCTCTAAGTGACCTAATTTAGAGTTCAACACGTATATTTCACTTGTAAATGAGATCTTCTAACATAAAACATAGGGATCACACAACTTCGGAACACTCCACAGGAGATAACCCACATGTTTCGCCTCAAACTAACATTTTTGTATACCTTCCACTGTCATACACATTACACAATCACTTAATCTTCCTGAGTCTAAACTCATACCGCAACATGAAGTTTAATTCACTCCCAACTAGGAGACATGAAAATATTCTCCATGCACCCATAACTCGGGGCTACGCATCCAATCACAATGGAAATTAAACACTTAATAGTTCATCTATACTCCAGCAGACCTTTCTCATTGCTTCCAATTTATATGATCACATCTCGCAGTCATTACATACTTATGGTATAGCCAACCAGCCATCATTTCTACTAATAGGGGCACTACTGAATATATAAGTTCAAAAACACAGCTCACATAGTCAACACCTTGGTGCTCAAGCCATAGGCAAAGATCCGGCCTCAAGTCCTCCAGACTGGCCCAACATCAACTCACAGAGATCATATCTCGCCCCTCGATCAGGGAATCACAAGCCACCAAGGCATCTGATACTAAGCGCTCATGCGTGCATACGAACGCGTGGAAGGAATTTCAAGAGTTACTTTTCACGCTGAATCAAGGATGCACGATAAGAATTCAAGTTCCTAAAGGTTCTGCAGCCTCTTGAGGATAAATACAGACATCTCCGTACCGATCCACGAGACTATACTAAACTTGCTCATGACTCATGAGACCCGTGTAACCCAGGCTCTGATACCAACTTGTCACGACCCAAAACCCAAACCCGTTCGTGATGGCGCCTCTTGTGAAGACAAGGCCAGCCAACACTTACTCAAATTCAGTTCCAACAGCTTAATAAATCAGTAAGTCATTCATAAGGATGAATAATCCAATCCTTTAGGCAGTCAACAATACAATTTTATAAACATGCAGAATAACAACCCAAATTAGCCCTCATCGGGGTGTCACTAGTCATGAGCATCTATTAGAGTATAAATACAAATACAAGCTCTGAAATATACAAAACAGGACTGATGAACAAAAAGGGAGAAAAACGATGCTGCGAACGCTGATAGCCACCTCGCTAAAACTCCGATAACCCTGCCTCTAATCAGCCAAAATCCGCTACCGGGCGTATAAATAGCTGCATCTACACATAAGGTGCAGGGAGTAAAGTGAGTACTCCAACTCAGTGGGTAATAAAGGTAAATAACAACTGAGCAGCAAGAAATCACGTAAAGCATATCAACATGCTATATAGGAGCAGTATAAAACCATTTAAGAAAAAACATGAAGATGTGAAATCTCTTAAAACATCTTAGATCAGTTCAAATTTCTTTTGAAATGACTTTTCAACAGTTATGCAAATGAATGCAAATCAGATAGTGCAGATGAGCACAGAAAATCCCCCCATCGGGCACAAATACCATAGTTTAACCGGTAAAATGACAAGTAAAATATGAAAAATGAACACATAAAGGTTCGCCCCTTGGGCAATATCTCAGAACAGTACCAGGCCCTCGGGCTTACTCTCAGACTAGTATCAGCCCCTCGGGCTCACTCTTAGAACACTCTCAGAACAATATCATATAGTAACCGCTGTGGCGTGCAACACGATCCATATATCGCTGCGGCGTGCAGCTCGATCCATATATATAGTCAACTGCGCTCACGGGGGGTGTGCAGACACTAGAGGGGCCCCTTACGGCCCAAGCGTTATATCAAGCCACCTCATGGCATCATCACTCGGCACTCGGCCTTACATAACTCGGCACTCTACCTCACATCACTCCAGCCACCTCGTGGCATATAAAAGTATCTCAGGCCCTCGGCCTCATATCACTCATCATATCCTCACATATGGCCCTCGGCCTCACTCAGTCCAAAAAATCATCACAAGCCCCTTGGGCATTAGAAAAACAATAGTTCTCAGCCCAAAACATCATTTAGAAATATCATTTAAGTTTTAAATCTGAGTAAAAGTGGCTGAGTTTGTAAAACAGTAGATACCAACAGGATTGAGTTCAAGTAATAATTCAAAACAGTGAGAAAATAGTGATAAACTCCCCCCAAGGGTTCAAATAGTTGGCACGAAGCCCAAATATAGCAATCAGCCCAATTCATGATGATAACAATAAATTTCAGTCAAATACGCGTTAAAAATGATCAATCGGGATGGACTAAATCACAATCCCCAACGGTGCTCTACCCCACGCTCGCTACCCGACATGTAAGTCACCTCAACATAGCACTACAATGCTGATGAACAAAAACAACTACAATAAATATACAAAACAAGACTGATGAACAAAAAAGGAGAAAAACAATACTGTGAACGCTGACAGCCACCTCGCTAAAACTCCGATAACCCTGCCTCCAATCAGCCAAAACCCGCTACCGGGGGTATAAATACCTGCATCTGCACACAAGGTGCAGGGAGTAAAGTGAGTACTCCAAATCAGTGAGTAATAAAGGTAAATAACAATTGAACAGCAAGAAATCACGTAAAGCATATCAATATGCTATTTAGGAGCAGTATAAAACCATTTAAGAAAAAACATGAAGCTGTGAAATCTCTTAAAACATCTTAGATCAGTTCAAATTTCTTTTAAAATGACTTTTCAACAGTTATGCAAATGAATGCAAATCAGTTAGTGAAAATGAGCACAGATAATCCCCCCGGGTACAAATACCATAGTTTAACCGGTAAAATGACGAGTAAAATATAAAAAATGAACACATAAAGGTTTGCCCCTCGGGCAATATCTCAGAACAGTACTAGCCCCTCGAGCTCACTCTCAGAATAGTATCAGCCCCTCGGGCTCACTCTCGGAATAGTATCAGCCCCTCGGGCTCACTCTTAGAACACTCTCAGAACAATATCATATAGTAACCGCTGCAGCGTGCAACCCGATCCATATATCGCTACGGCGTGCAGCCCGATCCATATATATAGTCGACTGCGCTCACTGGGGGTGTGCAGAATCTGGAGGGGCCCCTTACGGCCCAAGCGCTATATCAAGCCACCTCGTGGTATCATCACTCGGCACTCGACCTCATATCACTTGGCACTCGACCTCACATCACTCCAGCCACCTCGTGTCATATAAAAGTATCTCAGACCCTCGGCTCATATCACTCAGCATATCCTCACATATGGTCCTCGGCCTCACTTAGTCCAAAAAATCATCACAAGCCCCTCGGGCACTAGAAAAACAGTAGTTCTTAGTCCAAAACATCATTTAGAAATATCATTTGAGTTTTAAATCTGAGTAAAAGTGGTTGAGTTTGTAAAACAGTAGATACCAACAGGATTGAGTTCAAGTAATAATTCAAAACAGTGAGGAAATAGTGATAAACACCCCCAAGGGTTCAAATAGTTGGCACGAAGCCCAAATATAGAAATCAGCCCAATTCATGATGATAACAATAAATTTCAGTCAAATACGCGTTAAAAATCATCAATCGGGATGGATTAAGTCACAATCCCCAACGGTGCTCTACCCCACGCTCGCTATCCGGCGTGCAAGTCACCTCAACATAACACTACAATGTGCAATCTGGGGTTTCAAAGCCTCAGAATATTATTTACAATCATTACTCACCTCAATCCGAGCAAAATCCTACTCCGAAATGCCATTGCCCCTTGAATCGACCTCTAATCGACCCGAATGTAGTCACAATTAATTCAATTAAGTTAATACTAATTATAGGAATTAAATATCATTTGAAAATATTAATTTTCCAACAAAATTCGAAATTTAACTCAAAATTGCTCGTGGGGCCCACATTTCGAAATCCGACAAAACTCACAAAATCCGACAACCCATTCAACCACGAGTCTAACCATACCAAAATTATTAAATTTCGATAACAATTCGGTTTCGAAATCTTCAATTCTTATTTTCAAATCCCTAGGTCCTAATCCTCAATTTACACATCAAACACATGTAATCTAGTCGGATTATTCGATGATAATTCAATATTATGGAGTAGAAATGATCACAAGTGACTTACCTAAATATTTCCCATGATTTCTTGCTCAAAAATCGCCCTAAGCCGTGTTCTTTCACCAAAAAAAAATATGAAAATGAGCAGAAAAAAATGCAACAGCTTTAATAAATCCAATTCAGGTCGCTAAAGGCTTATTTACCGTCGCTAAAAGGTCCAATCTGGTCGCTAAAAGCTGCATACCAGATCTGATGCACCAGCAGTCTTTAATTTTACTAAAATGGCTCTAACTCCATCATACGAACTCGAAATTTGATAATTCTTTTTCCTATTAATAAAAAATAATGATACGAACATAGTCCTTCAATCGAAACTCAATCCGGAGCTCGTTTGCTCAGTGCGATATCCATTTCGCTCGTTAAATAATTAACTCATATTTCGCGTCAAAAACCCAATAGCGACTTGATGAAATTAGACCAAACTTTCCAGATCACTCCTATAATTCATTATTTAAATTCTAGGAGTCTCAAAATCAAATTTGGATCTCTAGAACTAAAAATGGACCTTTGGATCATTACATGCTTATGCTCAAAACGACAAAAATCTTCCAAAACTTATCCGAGCCTCATGGGACCCCGACCCAACATTCCAACACGCCCCATAGCAGCAATAATACTTGTTCTAAACTTCGGAATGCTCAAAACAACATAAAAACCTCGAATCACCCTCGGATTCAAGCCTAAGAATTCCAAAACTTTCAAATTTCGAATTCGATAAAAAAGTCTATCAAACCTTGTCTGAGTGACCTAAAATTTTGCACACAAATCCAAAATGACATAATGAAACTATAACAATTCTCTAAATTCCATTCCGACCCTCGGATCAAAATCTCACCTACCAACCGAAAATCGTCAAAATATCAACTTCGCGAATTCAAGCCTAATTCTATTCCGGACCTCCAAAACCAATTTCGATCACGCTCCTAAGTCATAAATAACCTCCTGGATCTAACCGAACCATCGAAACTCATATTCGAACCCTCTAACACATAATTCAACATCCGGTTAACTTTTCCAACTTAAGCCTTCTTAAAAGAGACTAAGTGTATCATTTCTTACCTAATCCTCCGAATGTAAAATAATCAACTTGATCACATTAAACATTGATAACGAAGCATAAAAAAGTAGATATGGGGGAAACAGAGCGGTAACTCATGAGATGACTGGCCGGGTCGTCACATTCACGCCTTGGCCAACCCATTTGTTAGATAGTATGTTTCAGAGCCAAGTTGAGTTTTGGCATGTGTGGTTTCTTGGTATTCTGTATTTGATCGTATCAGAGAGCGTCAGTATGATGACCCACATATGCTTGTCCTTCAGGACACAGTTCAGCATGGCGATGCCAAAGAGGCTATTATTGGGGATGACAGTGTATTACGGATATAGAGCAGGCTTTCTATGCCCAATATAGATGATTTGCATGAGTTGATTCTACATGAGGCTTACAGTTCACGGTAATACATTCATCTGGGTGCCGTGAAGATGTATCAGGACTTAAGGCAGCACTATTGGTTGAGGAGAGTGAAGAAGGACATAGTGGAGTATGCAGCTCGGTTACTAAATTGTTAGTAGGTGAAGTATGAGTATCAGAAGCCAGGTGGATTACTTTAGAAGCTAGAGATTCCAGAGTGTAAGTGGGAGAGGGTTACTATAGATTTTGTTGTTGGGCTCCCACGGACTTAGAGGAAGTTCGATACGGTTTGGGTGGTTGTGGATAGATTGACCAAGTCGGCTCATTTCATTCCAGTGGTGACTACTTATTTTCTAAGTAGTTGGCTCGAGTTTATATTTGCAAGATTGTCAAGCTTTATGGTGTGCCGGTATCCATCATCTCTGAACAGGGCATACAATTACATCGCGGTTCTGGAGGGCCGTACAACATAAGTTAGGCACGCGGGTTGAGTTGAGTACGATATTTCACCTCAGACGGATAGTCCAAGCATACTATTCAAATATTTGAGGATATGCTTCGTCTATGTGTGATGGAGTTTGGGGGTTCTTGGGATCAATTCTTTCCACTTGTGGAGTTTTCCTACAACAACAACTACCAGTCGATCATTCAGATGGCCCCATATGAGGCATTGTATGGTAGACGATGTCGGTCTCCGTTGGGTTGGTCTCAGCTGGGTGAGGCTAGGTTATTGAGTATAGATTTGGTTCAGGATGCCTTGGAAAAGGTTAAATTGATTCAAGTTCGACTTCATACAGCCCAGCCCAGACAAAAGAGTAATGCGGATTGGAAGGTTCACGACGTTGCATTTATGGTTGGGGAGCAGGTATTGCTACGGATTTCTCTCATGAAGGGTATTATGAGGTTCAGAAAGTAGGACAAGTTGAGCCCTAGGTATATCATACCATTTGAGATACTTTAGTGGATGGAGAGGTGGCCTACAGGCTAGCACAACCGTGTAGCCTAGCTGTAGTTCATCCAGTATTCAATGTTTCTAGCTCCAGAGTATCACATCAATCCATCTTATGTGTTAGACTTTAGCTCTGTCCAGTTAAACAAGGATTTGTATTATGTTAAGGAGCCAGAGGCTATTTGGACAGGCATGTTCGAAAGTAGAGGTCGAAGAACATTGCTTTAGTGAAGTTTCAGTAGAGAGGTCAGCCAATCGAGGAGGCAACTTGGGAGACCGAGCATGATATGCGTACTTGTTATCCTCTTCTTTCACCACTTCAGGTATGTCTCTATACTCGTTCGAGGAAGAATGTTTGTTTTAAGAGGGGGAGGATGTAACGACCGGGCCGGTCGTTTTGAGTATTCTAGCCCCAATCCCCTAAATTATGCTTCCTCTACGCTATATTGTTGTTATGTAACTTGCGGGGGTGTTTGGTTTTGGTTTGGGGAAGTTTCAGAGTGAATTAGGACACATGGTCCCTAATTTGGAGGTTTAAGTCGTAGGAGTTGATCGTAGTTTGACTTGTGTGAAGACGACTATGAAATGGAGTTTTAAGGTTCGTAGGTCATTTCGGCGTGAATTGGCAAACGTTAGAAAGTGGGAAGATTTTGGAAAGTTTGATCGAGAATGAACTTTATTGATATCGAGGTCGGATCCTGATTTCTAAAGTTAGAATAGGTCTGTAATGCCATTTATGTCTTGTGCGCAAAATTTGAGGTTAATCAGAGTTGCTTTGGAGTGAATTAGTTTCGGAATTCAGAAGTTCATAATTCTTAGGCTTGAATTTGGGTTGCAATTCGTAGAATTTATGTTGTTTGATGTGATTTTTAGCCTCGAGCAGGTAAGTTATGTGTTTTAGAACTAGTTGGTATAATCGGATGGGGGCCACGAGTGTGATTCGGATCGAATCCGGAATAAAATTGGACTTGTGAGATTTTTGAGGCACTGCTGTTTCTAGTGCAATCGCACATGTGCCTTTTGGGCCATAGGAGCAGCCCTCGAGTCGCAAAAATGTGTTTTATCATGGATGGTTGGGACCACATGTATGGTCCATGTTCCACAGAAGCGGACTCACAGATGCGAGGAAGGCATCGCAGGAGTGGAGAAGGTCAGGGAGTCCTTCGATCGCAGAAGCGAACAATATCCACAGAAGCGATGAGGGGTTCACAGCTGTGAGACTTCTGGGCTTAAGTGTAATACTCACTTGTGATGGCTTTACCGCAAGTGCGATGTCGCAGAAGCGATAAAATGGCCGTAGAAGTAGAAGTCACCGGGCAGAAAAGGGAAATTCTAGGGTTTTGATTCATAATTCATATTGGACTTAGGGAGCTCTGTGGGAGGAGAACTTTTTAGGGTTCTTCAAGGAAAATTTTAGGGTAAGGAATTCTAACTCGTTTTTGCTTAATTTACATGTATCTATTGATGATTTCAACATTAAATTAATGTTTTGGAGTTGAAAATTAGGGGGAAATGGTAGAAACTCCTTAGGCTAAATTTTTTTAGCTTTGAAAGGCGAATTGAGGTCGGATTTGAGTAATTCTTGTATGGTTGGACTCAATATCGACTGGGTGTTTGAATTTTGTAATTTTGGCAGGGTTCTGAGATCTGGGTCCAGGTTGACTTTTTCAATTCTTTGCAAAGATGGTAATTTCATTATTTGAATTAGTTTCCTATAGTTATATTTATAGTATGAAATCGTTTTGGATAGATTCAAGCCGTTCGAAGTTGGAAAATTGAGGAAAAGACCTTCTAGTGGATTAATTTAGCGTGGTTTGAGGTAAGCGGCTGCCTAACTTTGTGTGAGGGAATTTACCCTTAGGATTGGTGTTGCTTTTGATAATTGTGATATGTAAGAGCCGTGTACGCAATGTGATGAGTGTGTACACTGGCTAAATATGGAAATTACGGGGTTTTGAGCTATGTAAATTCCTTTCATGCCTTAATTGAGTTACCTTAACATGTTATAGTCATCATTTTTAGTCTAATTTCACACGTGTTCTTGTCTTATCTCTTACTTGCTAATTTCTCTAAATGTTTAGTTGAAATTCTTTTTTCTCTTATTTCGTATTCATTATTTAACTGTTGAATTCTTTACTTGAAATTGCTATTTCTTGGAATATCTTGTTGTTGAAATTGGTATTGAGTTGCAAATGCCATGATTTCTATTGAGGCAGAGTGTTAAGTTGTTAAATATCATTCTATTGAGTTATTCTTCCCGTTGTTATTGTTGAGGCTTTGTGTAGATTGTGGTTGAGTCGTGGGCTCCTTATTGTAAAATTCTGTTATCGTTTGTTTTCTCAGGCAAATTGTGACATTGGGAACTTAAGGTGCGATTTGTGATAGTTGTGATATTGATACACATGCGGTGATATAAGGTCTGGGTGTTGAAATGCATTCGGTGAGATAAAGTGTACGCATGGCTAGTAGGGGAGCTACTAGAAGCCATGCAGTGTGATAATGTGGGATAAAACGCGGATGCTATTTCGGGAAAAAATACTTTTCAAAACTAAATATAAAGGCTCCCGGTGATATAATAAAATATTGTGATTTATTTTTTTTGATTTGAGACTACGAGGCGGTACCTCGGTAGTGACTCTTGTTGACATTTCCCCGTCCTTTTGTACTCGTCTTTTATCGTTGTTTCCTTAGCATATTATTAATTGTCTTTCTCCATGTTGCACTATTTGCTTAGTTCTGTGTAGCTAATCCTGTTATGTTATTTGTTGTTTCAATTTCATTACTATCTTTATTACACAGTCTATATTTGTTTATTCTTTTATTTATTTCCAGTAGGGCCCTAACCTAAACTCGTCACTACTCTACCGAGGTTAGTCTTGGCATTTACTGGGTACTGTTGTGGTGAACTCACGCTACTCTTCTGCACATCTTTTTGTGTAGATCCCGGCACTTCTTACCATCCCAAGCATTAGTTGGGATTCTACTGCGGAGACTTCAAGGTATACCTGTCGCCGCCCGCAGGCCTCAGAGTCCCCCTCTCTATCTATATCTCTTATTTCATTATCATTTATATATAGACATGATGTATATGATTATCTAGTATTCATACTTAAAGCTTGTGACTTGTATTTTCACCAGGTTTCGGGATTTGCATATGCTGAGTTGACGTATTATTTTATATATAGCTGTTGAGTTTAAGAATTTGATCTATTATTATTTTAATTGTTTCACATGTTGTTAGGCTTACCTAGTTTTAGAGACTAGGTGCCGCCACGACATCTTACGGAGGGAATTTGGGGTAGTGACAGTTACCTTCGGATCGGACTGTCTTCTATCTTCAGCTCCACGTGTCACTTTGAGGGCATGAGTATCTCCGCATGATGTATTACGAATTGTATGTATCTTCAGTTTCAGTTTTCGGGTGATTCCGAATTAGTTTGGAAGAACGAATTTCATTGTTGAAACTTTATGTTGGAAGAGTTGACCAAGTTTGACTTTTGTGTATTTGATCCCGAAATGGAGTTTTGATGGTTCCTTTAGGTTTGGATGATGGTTTTGGACTTGCGGGTATGCCCGGATTTGCATTCGGATATCTCTAGAAGGTCTCAACACTGTTTGGCGAAAGTTGAAAATTAGAAGGTTTGGAATGTTCATAAGTTTGACCAAGAGTTGACTTTGATGATATCGGGTTCGAATTTTTATTTCGGGATTTGGAATAGCTTTGTTATATCATTTGGGAATTATGTGTGAAATTTGAAGTTATTATGAGTTGATTTTATGTGGTTCGACACGAGTTTTAGAAGTTCAAAGTTCAAAAGTTTATTAAGTTCGATTTGAGGTGCGACTTGTGGTTTTGATGTTGTTATGCATGATTTGAGGCCTTGAGTAAGTCCGTGTTATGTTGTGTGACTTGTTGGTATATTCATATAGGGTCCCGAGGGGCTCATGTGAGTTTCAGATAGGTTTGGAATCTGTTGCACTCGTTTTTTATTATGTTTCGACGTTGTTTTTTAAGCATAAATGGTACCACATTAAGCAAATGAGCCCCAATTTCTGTTTTGATTGGAACATTAGATCCATATCATAATTATGGAGCCATAGCAAATAGAGTCGTCACATTTGGACATTGTACGAGGAGTTTATGGTGATTTTACTAAGAATTGTGTTGCCAGATTTTTTAGATTAATTACAAAATTGCCACTGAGTTCGTATTTCAAAATCTGCACTATTTTCAAATATTAAACCAATATATCTCATTCATTATAAGGTCAAATGGAGTGATTCAAAAGCCTAACTTGATTGAAATTCCATGAGGAATCTATTATAGACATCAAATCGAGTTTCAGAATTGTTTGACATAAGAAACGAGGTAGAACAGTTGGGCAGAAGCATATAAAATCGAGGGTTTGTTCATTTCGTCATAGTTTGAGTTGGGGAGCTCGGATTTAGGCAATTTTGGAGGCGATTTTCACCACATGGATTAGAGTAAGTGTTCTATACTTGATTTTGGTTATATTACATGAATATAGGTGTCACGACCCTAAACCCGAACCCGGTCATGATGGCGCCTCTCGTGGGGACAAGGCCAGCCAACTAAATCCAATTCATCCTTTTAGAATAGTTAAACAGTTCATAAGCAGTTTAAATATGATTTAGTGATAATAATTAGCGGAAGTACAATCCGACACAGCCCAAACTGGGGTGTCACAAGTCACGAGCATCTATAAGAGCGTAATTACACCTACAGAGTCTAAAGATACACTGAACAGGAATAATGAACAACAGAGAGAGAAAACAGTATTGCGAACACTGGCAGCCACCTCGCTAAAACTCCTACAGCGCTGCCTCCAATCAGCCATAACCCGCTACCAGGTGAATAAATACCTGCATCTGCATACGAGGTGCAGGGAGTAAAGTGAGTACTCCAACTGAGTGAGTAATAAGGGTAAATAACAACTGAGCAGTAAGAAATCACGTAAAGCAAACCATCATGCTATATAGGAGCAGTGTAAAACCCTTTGAGGAAAGCAGTGAAGCTGTGAAATCTTTAGAGATATCTTAGCTCAGTTTAAAACCTCTTTTGAAAATGACTTTCAACAGTTATGCAAAAATGGATGCAAAACAATTAGTGCAGATAAGCATAGAAATCCGCCCCTCGGGCACAAATACACAATCAACAGGTAGTGACATACAATTAAGATAAAGTAAACACATAGTCGAACAAGAAATGCAACACATAGTACGGTACTCTCTAGTACCCGCTGCGGCGTGCAGCCCGCTCTCGTTGACGGCGCTCACTAGGGGTGTGCAGACTCTGGGAGGGGCCCCTTACGTCCCAAGCGCAATATCAAGCCATCTCTTGGCATCATAACAAGTCCTCGACCTCATATTAATATCAGTGTATCACTGCTACGGCATGCAGCCCAACCCAAAAGACATCCTTACAATATAGGCCCTTGGCCTTACTCAGTCAAAAATCATCGTAAGCCCCTCAGACATTTGTAAAACAGTAGTTCTCAGCCCAAAATATCATTTAGAAATATCATTTGAGTTTCAAGTCTGTATAAAAGCGGTTGAGTTTGTAAAACAATAATTATCAACAGGACTGAGTTTAAATATAAGTCAAAACATTGAGGAAATGGTGATAAAAATCCCCGAAGGGTTCAAATAATTGGATCTCGGCCCAAATATGGCATTCAACCCAAATAATGATGATAACAAATAAATCACAATCAAATACGTGGTAAATTCATCAACCGGGGTGGACTAAGTCACAATCCCCAATGGTGCTCTACCCCACGCTCGCTATTCGGCGTGCAAGTCACCTCAACATAGGACTACGATGTGCAATCCGGGGTTTCAAACCCTTAGATTATTATTTACAATCATTACTCACCTCGAACCAGCTTCTTCTTTAGCTCGCGACGCCTTTGCCCCTCGAATTGGAATCCACGTGCGTCGAATCTATCCAAAATCAGAACGAATACATCATAATATGAGAAAGGGAACAATACCTAATCGAAAATAATAAAAAAATATCAGAATCCCAAAATTGACGAAACTCGAGCCCCGGACCCACTTCTCGAAACTCAAAAATTGTTACACCAACGGATTCCTTATCTCGCCACGAGTCTGTACATATAAAGAATACCATAATCGGGTGTCACGACCCAATTCCTAAACCCGGTCGTGATGGCGCCTCTCGTGGAGACAAGGCCAGCCAACAGAACAACAATGCCCCTTTTTAATAGTTAATAAACATAAATGAATGAATAATACGACTTAATGACATTAATACCCGACATTTACCACCCAACACAACCCGACTGGGGCGTCACAAGTCATGAGCATCTAAAGAAGCCAGAACACAACTACAAAGTCTGTAATTTACATGAATCAAATTCAAAATCAAAGAAGTGAAAATCAGGTGCCGCGGACGCTGGCGACCTTACTCCGCTACAGTAGTGACACCTTCAATCAGCTCAAAACCCGCTATCGGGTGAACAATACCTGCAACTACACGCGAGGTGCAAGAAGTAAAGTGAGTACTCCGACCCAGTGAATAATAAAAATAAATATCGTCCGAAGGTAAGAAAACACATTAAATACACAAAGTAAGCTATAATCCAAATATACAGCAATGCATGGAGCTGAACAACTGAATAATAATTAAAGATACAAATGCATGAATGCAATGCAATGCAATACACATGATGGTACATTCCAGTACCCACTGCGGCGCACAGCCCGAGCCACCCATAATCCTTTATCGTCGACGGCGCTCACAGGGGTGTGTACAGACTCCGGAGGGGCTCCTATAGCCCAAGCGCAATATCAAGCCATCTCGTGGCATTAATCAAATCCTGGTCAGTCATTATTACCTGACCCATTTACATCATATAGTGCCATTGTCACTATTGTTTCAAGTTCCTGCTGTGGCGCGCAGCCTGAGCCACCCATAATCACATCACAAGTGCCATTGTTACCACTGTTTTAAGTCACTGCTGCGGTGCGCAGCCCGAGCCACCCATTATCAGTCCAGAAAACATCATAAGCCCCATGGGCATTTATAAAACAGTAGTTCTCAGCCCGAAATAACATTTATAATATCATTTGAGTTTTCAAAACTTGGAAATATGGCTGAGTTTGCAAAACAGTATTTAAAACCTTGGACTGAAACCAAATGATATGCAAGTCATGCTAAAGCAGTAATATCAATCCCTGAAGGATTCTACAAGTCGGCGCAAGGTCCCAAACATGGCATCCAGCCGAGTAAATATCAATAAAGTATGTATGTCACTCACTAGTATAGTATAAATATCACGCGGGATGGACCAAGTTACAATCCCCAATAGTAACCGACCCCGCACTCGTCATGGAGTGTGTGTCACGCCTCAATATAGCATTACGATGTAAAAGTTCGGGGTTTCAAACCCTCAGAACAGCATTTACATCTATTACTCACCTTTAACCGGCCAAATACTACTCCGCGATGCCTTTTCCTTTCGTATCGACCTCCTCGCGCGTCGAATCTGGCCAAAACCACAACGAATACATCACAATAGGCTAAGGGAATATAACCCAATAAAAAAGACTCGAAAAATATCAAAAATCACAAAATTTGCAAAAACCCCAGCCCCGGGCCCACGTCTTGAAAAAATTATAAAATTAACATCAACGGATTCCTTTTCTCGCCACGAGTCTAATCATACCAAATTTAACTATTTCCCATATCATTTCGACCTTCAAATCCTCAAAAATGTCCAAGAGGGTTTTTTAAGCTTTTCTCCCTTAAATTCACGGATTATCGACAAAACTTGCATTAATTCGAGTAATATAACCAAAATTTAGTTAAGAACACTTACCCCGTTGTTCTCTATGAAAATCTGCCCAAAAATCGCCTTATCTGAGCTCCAAATCGTTACAAATGGAAAATGGGAACGAAGTCCCATTTTCAGAACTTAACTTCTCTGCCCAGGCCTTTTCTTCTTCGCGAACGCGATGCCCTATCGCGGACGCGAAGAACAAAAGTTCAAAAATTGTTCTTCGCGAATGCGATGCCTTGCCGCGAACACGAAGAACAAAATGTTCAAGTCCAAAATTTTCTCTTCTCGGACAGCCTCTAGCATAATGTCCATAATGTTTGCTACAGATATCTAAAAGACTATTGTAATATGTTTCTAGAAACTATATTCAAAGAGCTACAACTTTCGTTTTTAAATCACCTGAAAATTCCTTGTAGATAAAAAGATATGAGCTTCCGAAATAGGACCTGCGCGATAGAAAAAAATCCTTCTTCGCGAACGCGAAGAACAAAGTCCCTGATGGAAAATCCTTCTTCGCGAACGCGATGACCCCTTCACGAACGCGAAGAAAAAGGTCTCAGAGGCCAAATTCTTCTTCGCGAACGCGATAGGACCTTCACAGACGCGAAGAACAACACTAGATACCAGAAACAACAGTCTCCAAACTCCAAATTTCTTCCAGTTAGCCATCCGAAATCACCCTGAGGCCCCCGGGACCTCAACCAAAAATACCAATACATCCCATAACGTTGTTCAAACTTGTTCCAATTATCAAAACATGCCAAACAACACAAAAATCATCAATTCACCACGGATTCAAGCCTAAGTTTATCAAGTTCTTTCGAAACACACATTCGATCAAAAACCCGCCCAAACGACGTCCGTATGACCTGAAATTTTGCACACATATCCAAAATCACCTAACGGAGCTACAAAAACTCTCGAAATTCCATTCCGACCCTCAGATCAAAATCTCACCTATCAACCGGGATTCGCCACAATACTAACTTCGCCATTTCAAGCCTAATTCTACACCGGACCTCCAAACTCAATTCTGATCGCACTCCTAAGTCACAAATCATCCCCCGAAGCTAACCAAATCACCGGAATTCACATTCGAGCCCTCTAACTAAATAGTCAACTTTTGGTTGACTTTTCCAAAACAAGCTTCTCTTTAAGAGGCTAAGTGTCTCATTTCCATCTAAAACCAATCCAATTCTACCCGATCACCTCAAATACTGATATTGAAACATAGAGAAGCATATTGTGGGGGAAACGGGGCGGTAACTCATAAGACGACGGGTCGGGTCGTCACATCCTCCCCAACTTAGACAAACGCTCGTCCTCGAGCGTACCCAGAGTTGTTCTAGAAGTCCACCAATAGCTGAATAACTTTACCATGCATATACCCGGGGATGACCCCACGTCACCCTATCTAGCATAGGCCCGATAACACAACATAGCTGAATTTTTGCAATCCACCTAGTCCATAAACCATAGAACCACACTTCACTTTCCGAAATCTTACACAAGATCAGAACCTCACATCTTTATTCAGAGTAAACCCGAACCAACTGTAATAACCCATACCTGCAACCTCGGCTGCAATCATATGATATACCACATAACTCAAACACATGCAGCGATAATTTCCATTCATAACAGCTGCCCACGACAACCAAATATCAATAGAAAATCTCTTGTTAGATAAAGTTTCATTCCAACTCTTTCATATACTACCGATGATAAACGAAACACACAATAAACCATAACCATTTCTCAGATCAACCATTCATGAGGCCATTTCTCCTCTGGCAATTACCATAGCCGAACCTCGATATTCACCTATCATACATGCTGAAGTCGAATATGTTTATATTCATTAATGATCCCCATGATTTCCTTTGTCCAAACACACCATCCTGGTGACATGACACAATCAATACGGCCTAAGCCACAACTTGCATAATACGCGCACCAATAAGAAACGGTCTAAACATACTCAAATCATAAAAATGACCCAACTAAGAGAGTTGCACCTCAAACTCGCCAGTATTGCCACAACACAAGGCTGAGACCCTGTCCCACATCATAGAAATATGACACACAAATTTGGCCCGCAAGGTCATGTTTCCACACAGCTTTGTTGCAACGCGCGATCCTATCCAAATACTACTCCACATGAAACACCTCTATTCACTATGCTCAAAATCGACAACCATGCTCAATTGATGTTTGGAGCCCAAGCAAATCATTACACCTACGGTGGAATAAATAACATATACCACGCAACCTGATAGAACATAACCGGTACGTTATTCACCGAGAAATAACCAATTACTCATCCCCCTCGACTTTCACTACTACAACTCCTACCGGAGCTATACAATCCGGTGCCCGGCACCAAATTAGTACCAAAATCAATAACCTCGCCCGGCTACATGCTCGACTACAAGAAATGCATCCGAAAAGTCCCTCAATACCGGAACGAAATCAATGATAGCAACCTCTACACTGACATCCATCACGAAGGCCCAAATAAGAAGGCAGTCCTTCCCAGCTGTCTGCTGGTTCTTTGAAATATAACCCACTCTACTAGAACATAATCTAACGCACTTCACCACTTAACCTGTGGCATTTCCGGCATAGCGCCTAGTGCAATAGTTTAAAATCACCCAACACTAAGACAACCAGTGAATTCCAACATCACATCCAATATATAACTTACTAGCGGATAAAGGCCCACCATTACAACATAGCCTGTACATGAGAACTCCGGTCTCCAACTCCATATAGCACACAAATCATCATACCCGATCCCAGTTTCCACCGTGCGAATACATGCACACATTTGATACCCAATCATTCCACGACAGATACTCAATATTTACCCGTGCTACCAAGCAAACCCGAATACCACTAGTGGACCAAACAAGAACATGCCGCAATACTACTGAAATATAATCAATTTAATCACATTACCTTTTTCTGAGACACATACTCTCGTCAAATCACTTCCACTTAGCAATACCATCTTCCCTAATCATCTGAAGCTCTCTTATCTAATCGCTTAGAAGGAATCACTACACATCCCATGCTCTGCATGACATACACAGGTCTTGTTCAAATTCTTACAATACTACACGACGGATGAGATCTGTATACATTCATAACCACTGTCGAAACAACAATTTATTAGTTCTATACTCTTGGCAAGAACTATCACCTCATTCTGAACCAAACAATGGTCTTAGCTCTTTACTTTACTTCATATATTCAGATTGCACTGATCTCGAATTCAATGATCTCGTCTCACCCAGTACGAGCTGCTCAGTCAATAAGCCACTCCAGACATAATTAAAAGTCGCATATGATGCCCCAATGTGCCAATAGGCTTCCAATTCGTACGCGATACTAAAGAAAACGAGCTCTGGAAGGAATTACCAAATCCCACGCACTGATACGAACTTTTCTCAGAAAATAGGAAGCAAGGCATACAAAGATAGCATATAGAAAACTATACTCAACATCACACTGTTGTGGCGCACAACCCGATCCAGATAACATACCAATGGCGGGCTGCCACCCGATCCACACATAGAACTCACATAAGGAGATACACATCGAGCCAAATTTGCTCATTACAACAAGATACCGAATATCGGTCATAAGCATGCTCAGTGCATAATAACATCTCTGGGGGATATTTAGCGCTATAAGCTACAAAACTCAAGCACAACTGAGGTGCGATATACACTCTGAATTTCAAGAGCCAAGTTGCTCAAGAAACATCATTCATACGCGGATTCTCAACACATAAGCAATTTCTCGAGCCGTTTCATAAATCACACGACGTAATGTATCACTACCTGAAACGTCTGACAATGAAACATCAATATGACTACTCCTCCATGAGGACCGCATATCACAAAATGCACACATCTGGCCTGATATAGAGCCATTATTCACATTAAACCCATTCACTGACTTCCAGCTGATTCTGATCACACTGAACTAGTCTGATAACCTTTCACAGGTCCATAGTAACTCCCCTTTTCTCATAACACATAATAACAAGCATCATAATCGGAATAATCCTCCCCAGTTCGCAACCCAATCGGCCAAGTGCCCTTCCGGCACGAATCTTCAATTTAACGACACTATCACAACCTTCATACTTGGTTTACATCATTAATCAATCAAGTGATCACATGC
>MU789675.1:15950-42072 GCA_026770625.1 Nicotiana glauca
CTCACTGAGTTGGAGTACTCACTTTACTCCCTGCACCTTGTGTGCAGATACAAGGATCCCGGAGGCATAGCTGAGGTTATTGCTGCTGCCTAGTTCAGATGTCGGAGTCATCAAGGTACCTGCCGGCATCCGCAAGACCCGATTTCTCCTCTTGCATTTTTCTTTTACTTCCGCACCTAGACTTTCATATGTATAGGACATTGCTCAGTTGTATCTAGAGGCTCTGACTCGTAACGCCAGATCTGATATGGGCTGTTTTGATATTATTGTGGTTTCCGCACAGTTTTTATTACTATCAGACCGAGATTTTGCTTAATTGGTATTTTAAATTTAATAGCTGATAAGGAGCTTTGTAAACTTGGGTTGAGAATGTTCTAAAGGTCGGGCTTGCCTAACAAGGTGTTGGGCGTCATCACGACTGGGGTTTGGGTCGTAACAAAAACCTTAAAAATTGAATCCATAAAGTATAAATCCTAGATCCACCTCTGTATATAGGGTATTCCAAATTCAAAATCTGTGGCTAGAAATATCGATAAACCCAAAATAATGTCATATTGAAATAAAATTTCACCGGCTAAAGAATCATTTAAATTCTTAGATAGCCCACTAAAGTAAATTTTAAATTAAGGATAATATCCTCACTTGCATCATCACAAAGATTATATATATATATATATATATATATAATCTTTGTGATGATGTGGAAGACTTACCAACTTGAGGGTGTCAAGATATGCATTTGCAGCATATTTTGGTGACCATTCCATTCTTCTATTCAGCGTTTCAATGAGGAAACAAATAAATTAAGAAGAAGCTAATCGCAGGTTTTTAATTTAATCACTTCCTTAATCTTTCTCTAGGAGGTTTTCTCCTCTTTTTCCTTATTGTAAAAGGACGTTTGCAGTGTATATGTTTTCCTATGCTTTAATTTGTTATAGAAGAGATATTTAAGGACGCTTATATAACTTGTGCGATATAAGGAAGTTTAGAGTCTTAAAAATTTGTGATAAACGAGGAAAAACCGTGGTTTTATTTACCCACATCTTCGGGAATCCCCCCTTTGGCCAACTAGATTTTCTGTTTGGTTTATCTTCCCAAATCTATTTATGTTAGGATTAAAATAATTACTTTAAAAAAATAGAATTTCAGATTAAGCTCTTAAAAGAGTAGCAGCTCGTTCTGTTTGAACAAAATCGTTTTGAGTGTCAGTGTATATAAATAGTGTCTGATTCCAAGAAAGAAGATTACTTCAACGAGTACAATTAACTCTATAAAATAAATATTTCTTAAGATAAAAAATACTTCTAATTTCACAAAAGCTTGGCCCAAACAAGGATAAATTGCGTCAAGAAAATAAAATCAAGACCGAACAATAATCGTAGTATTTTATTTCGAATATTTGAGTGTTACAATCTCTATGAATCCTCTGATTCTACTTTTCAACAGTAAATAAAAGAGCCTTCGAGCTTGATCTTGAATTTTATTTTATTTTAATCCAAGTTTGAGGCCTGATCTTGATCTTGACATATTTTTAATCCAAGGGCTTGCAGCCTGTTCTTAAATCTTCGTCTTGATCTTTTAATCCTTAGAACACTTGAATGCTTGTAGTTTTAGAGAAATTTACAGCGTTTGATCCACGAGCTCTCTCTTGCTTCTTGTTATAACTTCTAGTGTCTTCTCTGAGTCATAAAGATCCCTATTTATAGTTGTGGGAGAGAAGAGTTATGATAAGAACAAACTCTTTCCGACCAATCAAATTGAAGTGCGGCAAGACCACATTTGATTGGCCAGAATATGTTAGTTGTACACGTGGCGCGATTTCATTGGCTCTTTAATTTGACTTGGCATGCCTTGTCATTTTGACACGTGGCACAATCCTATTGGCTCTTCTGTTTGACTTGGCATGCCACGTCATTTGACACGTGACACCAAACCGGGCCTCTAGGAAGATGCCATCTTAGGCTTAACGAAGTGGGCTCATCACTTTAGTCCAATTAAATGGGCTAGCCCAATAGATCAAGACTTATTTGTTTAATCTATATATGTTGGACTTATATAACTAATTCAATTATATTAGCCCAATAAATTTATTTGAACTAGTATATCTTGAATTTAAATTATAGTCCAAATTATTGTACGAATTTAATTCTAATAAAATTTATATGCCTACAAATGCCTCTACTTCAAGTGTCACGACCCAAGATCCACTAAGGATCATGATGGCGTCGGACACAGCTGTCAGACAAGCCAACACCAAGAAGTTAATTAAATTTCTATCTTAGTAATTATTGAAGTTATTCCTTTAATACATTAAACAATAAATAATTAAATACATTGTAATAAAGTGATGTATTAAAAATTTTAATGTTGAACAATCCCATAATCCTCCCAGAACCCGGTGTCATAAGTGCATGAGCTATTTCTAGGAAACAATGTAATACAACAACCGTCCGGAATACAAATTGGACAGAAAGTAAATACAGTAATCTGAAAGAGACTCTGCTGGCTGCGGGTTGTCTCGAGAAGTGCAGCTCACCTAAGTCTCCGTATCAACCATATTGGTACGCCCACTAGGCCACTACAGATGCATGTGCCTGTGCAACAAAAATGCATAGCAAGTGTAGCATGAGCACGAAAACAACGTGTACTCAGTAAGTACCCCGTCTAATCTCGAAGAAGTAGAGATGAGAGGTCGACTTCGACACTTACTAGTGGTCCAATAATAATATATCAATAATATAGTAAGACGAGGATTTTCATAAAAATGGTTGTAACTCAATAGCATGAGGCAAGTAAACAATACTTTCTTTTGTAGGAAATTTTCAAATCCATTTTCATCATTATAAACATTTATCTCAGGCTAGGGAGAATAAATATCAAAATCAATGAATATAAGGCAAACAATACAAGCATGCGCAAATTATGCCGAGGACGTACGGTCCGATCCAATAATATTTAAACTGTGCACTGCCAGAGGGTGGAATGATGCGAATCATAGATGAATCTATTTAATCTACCGAGGAGTTCAGCCCGTAACATAATAGACAAACACATTTAAATAGTCAAATCAATAATTCATCAAGGAGCAATTATTCAGGAAGAAGGCGGGTTTCTCTTTTAAAAGTCAAGAAGTAATGTCTGACGTTTTTAGAAATTCATTTACACGTTCGATATATTTTAAGCATTTTTGAAATTTGTCAACGAGGTTGCAAATATTACAAGTAGAACATGCTTTTGGGCCCTAAACTGCCCGTACTTAACCATAATAATATCTATGCATGGACTCTCGTCACCTCGTGCGTACGTAGTCCCCACAAATAGGAGCACATAATCAATTAATTCACCTATGAGGACAATTCCCTCTTACAAGGTTAGAAAGGAGACTCACCTCGCCCCGAAGTTCCATAACCAACATTCCCACGCCCTTCTGAGTACTTAAATTGATGCACAACGCTCCAAAACAAGCCAATAATTATGCAAATTTATTAATATATATTCCATTACTCAAAATAATCAATTTATAATAATTCCTAACCCCGGTCAAAAAGTTAACAAAAACGCCTTCGGGCCCACGTGCCTGGATTCCAAAATTTTTCGCAGATAAACTTTGCTCATAATCTCACGAGCTCAAATATATAATTTACTCTCAATTGCATGTCCAAAATCGTGGTCAAAACAAAGAACACTAATTTTTTGGTTTTCCCTCAAACACCAAGTTTTTCAAAAAATTTCATGCTCAAATCCATTTACAGTCATGTATTTAACTCAAAACTAACATAAACCACTTACCTAATGCTTGGAGGGTGAAAATGGCACCTCAAAGTTGCTCCAAAATCGGCTCAAATGGAAGAAATGGGGTTGAAATGAATCCATCCCCCGATTTAAAAGAACCTTACTGCCTCTAGCATTTTCGCACCTGCGATCACTTGACCGCTTCTGCGGTTGCGTAGGTGCGACCCACTATCCAGGCCCGCAACTTCCGCATCTGCGTCCTTCCTTCCATAGGTGCGGTCCCGCTTCTGCGGAAAAATGACCGCATCTGCGGTCCCATCCTAGCTCAGTAGATTCCTCTTCTGCGGCACCTAGGCCGCTCCTGCGGCTCCGCACCTGCGGCCAAAACCTCGCAGGTGCAGTTACACTAGATACCAGCTGCTCCAGTCCTTCTACAAATTCTAATTTTGATCTTTTAACCATTCGAAATCCACCCGAGGCCCCTGGGACCCCAACCAATCATATCAACCAGTCATATAACATAATGTGGACCTTCTTGAGGCCTCCAATCATATCAAACAATGCTAAAACCATGAATCGACCTCCAATCCAAGCTTAATGAACTTTAGAATTTTAAAACTTCTACATTTGATATCGAAACCTATCAAATCCCGTTCGATTGACCCCAAATTTTGCACACAAGTCATATTTGGCGTTACGGACCTACTTCAACTTTCGGAATCGAAATCCAACCCCGATATCAAAATGCCCACTTTCGATCAAACTTCTCAAAACCTTCAAATTTCTATCTTTAGCCAAATGACTCCAAAACGACCTACAGACCTCCGAATTCATTTTCGATTGCGCTCCCAATACCAAAATTACCATATGGAGCTATTCCCAGACTCGAAATCCCAAACGGACATTGATAGAACCGAAATGCACTTTAACCCAAATTTATGAAATTCTTCCAAAACTGCTAACTTCCACAATAGGTGCAGAAACATTCCAGGATCTTCCAAAACCTGATTCGGGTATACGCCCAAGTCCAAAATTATCATACGAACCTACTGGAAACTTCGAATTCCGATTTCGAGGTCGTTTACTCAAAAATCTAATCTAAGTCAATTCTTACAACTTAAAACTTCCGAAAGGAGAATTTTCTTTCCAAATCAACTTCGAACTTCCCGGAGTTCAATTTCGACCATGCGTACAAGTCATAATACCTGAAATGAAGCTGCTTATATGGCCCTAAACTACTAAACGACGTGCTAAAGCTCCAAACGACCAGTCGAGTCATTACATTCTCTTCCACTTAAACATACGTTCGTCCTCGAACGTGCTAAGAACTGTGCTGGAGTTATTCTAAATTACTATTTAACACCTCGTGCACCTACCCGTATTAGTACAACCCAGTTGGGCACATCAGCTCGATCAAATATAAAGATAACCTCTTTCATTTAGGCAAATAAGCCTTAGAACCCAGTTTCAATATCCGAAATTCTCTGCCAGGACTGCTTTCACATATGAACACCGTATATCACCAAATGATGCACCGATACAAGATTGCATACCTTTGCTTAATTCACAATATGCACCACATCATTCACAGAACCATAATCACATTCTCTGATCATAATAACCGACATTCCCCGAATCTGATGCTTACAATGCACCTCATGGTATATTTAAGTCTTGTCCCAACTTTTGAAATACTGCCACAACGGAAGAGATGAGTGGAAACTTATAACCCACTGCTGAGTCAGGAAATCATTGAGTCTATACTCCCGATAAGAATTATTACCTTATTCTGAACCAATCAATGGTATTTGCTCTTTAATATACTTCATATAATCCGATCGCACTGATTCCTAGATCCCACAACCTTGTCTCACCTAGTACGAACTGCTCAGGCAACATCCCACCCCAGACATGACCACAAGTCTCATATGATGCCACAATGTGCCAATAGGCTACCAACTCGAACGTGATACATAATAAAGACGAGCTATGGAAGGGACTACTCCACTCACGCAGCTAATATGAAATTTCCTCCGAAAAATGGAACAAACACACAAAATAGAATATAAGGGACTGTAATCATCATCATACTGTTGCGACGTGCAGCCCGATCCGCACATAAAATTCACATATGGAGATGCACATAGAGCTAAATTGCTCATTACAACAAAATACCGAATATCGATCATAAGCACGCTAAGTGCATAATACTATCCCTGAGGGGACATACATCGCCATAAGCTAACAACTCAAGCACAACTGAGGTGCGATATATGTTTTGAAACTAAAGAGTCAACCTACTCACATAAAAACATCCCCACACGGAACCTTAACACATAAGAAAACTATCGAGCCGTTCACAACTCACACGTCACAATATAACATTACATGAAATAGCCGACGACGAATTAACATCCAACGTCCGATTACTCCTCCTTAAGGAGGGCTATGCTGAAATGAACACATTCGCCCCGATATAAAGCCTATATTCATAGTTAAATCCATCCACAGACCTCAAGCCAATTTTGATCGTACGAAACTAGGCCAATAATCTTTTCTGGGTCCATAATAACCCATTTTTCCCATAACACACAAGGACAACCACCATGACCAAAGTAATCCTCCACAGTCCACAACCCAATAAATCGAGTGCCCTCTAGGCATAAATTCTCAAATTAACGATATCACCACAATCTTCATACGTGGTTTCATTTATCAATCAATCAAGTAACTACATGCCACACTTATATAATCTTCCAGTGGGGCACACTCCCACGACCTTCCGTAATAGATAATAAGTCTGCACCTCCATACCACTGGCCACACTAACGCAGAAAAGTGATCAAGAATCCATAACCATGATGCAAAGCCTCTTTCACAAAACACCGATCTCAGGTGACGCTGAAGACAATGCCAGCTTAATCTAATCATTCAAATCCCTTTCATGCTCATCCAAGCTCGTGACATCCTTGTCAACACCAAACCGCGACTTGATCCTCACTTTCAAATTTCATACCACTCACTGCACCTAACAAACCAGCATGCGATAGTATAAGAATTTCATCACAACTCCTGAACTACTAACATGGTAAACACTTCCTCACATGGAAACTTTTTACGTAACTCATTCCAAGAGAACCATAGCAACACACGAGTGAATTCTTATAACCGTAGAACATTCAAATCCTCAAGTACTGGCCTAAACCACCACAACCCTTTCGAGATCTGTCTATACATAATAGGCAATAATACTTGAATACTTATAAATAATATCAATTACGACGGCCATCGAGCCACGCACGCACCGCCATCACTATTCCAATTTAACCATGGCTAACCAATCTATCTTCTTCTAATTCATACTTAACCTGCCTCAAAGATAATAATAATATCTTCATTTCTTACATCACCAAGCTGAATCCACACTCACCTTGAGTGGCCCCATTCCACGAGACCACCCTGTCTCCAAACCTGTGAATCGTTTCAACACTCCTTGCACGCATATTTGCATCTTCAACTGATACACCCGTTATGATAATTACTTTACAAATCCAAAATCTTTTTCTCTTTTTCCTCCCAATTCTACACTGCAAGTCAAAAACATCATAGAACATTCTAAGCCTCTTATCATAAGCCGCTACAAAAGCTTGATTCTTAACCATAATGTGGGCTTGAACCCTTAGACACCGCATTTTTTACCTTTGAATTCACTAGGACCGTAGTTAATAGTCATCCACTCCTGCTTGGTGCCGAATACAAACATCTCCGAGGCTCCGCTGACACATGAACACCCATCTCGATGAAGCACCTGACTGAATCACTTCCTTGTAAATCATCTCCGTACGAAACAAAAATCCTGAGTGTTCCCAAAGCTTGAACATGAGCCAATCAGGCCAACTATAGCACACTTTTACCGATTCCTTTGCTCAAATTACCACTTATGTTCTTTTACCTTAGCCGAAACAAATTACCAATACGCCGATAACCCGAAACCTCACACGAAGACAATCATACAACCCAATCATAGGCAGTGAAACTTTCCCACTTAGCTTGAAGCCACCATTACACAACTTTGGAACCCAACAAGGTTCTTTCTTCATTGTTGACATGATCTAGAACAACCAACCCGCCAAGTTCCTCGAAATCTTTCTGTAAAACCATTTATGAATACTCTGAATCATTAACCATATCCATACGTCGGACCTCTTTACCATATAGCCAATAGGATTCTTCGCAAAAGCTTCGCCAACCACGCGACCGATGATCTGCTCACAGGAGGTAACCCACCTGTGGAGATTACACATCGACATCTTTCAATGTCGTTGCACGAGGTACAATCACTAAGCCATCCATAACCCGTCATGAGCCCGTGCTCATCCACTAATTGTACTAGTCCGTTCAATTCTTAGGGACATCACTAAATGTGCATCGATACCTCCAAATCCAAGGTCCTGTTGTATCCTTCTTCATATCGAGCAACTCATTTCTGTTGTATCAAATCTCCTGCCTTATAATAGCCGATATTTCAAATTAAGTTCGTAGACCCAGTTATTGTCCACCCTGAATCCCAAATCACTCTAGACTTTTCCTCCGAATGTGTAGTTATCCCGCCACTGATCCCATACGCTACCCTGCCATTCTCTCACTTTGGGCAAACTCACTTCTTTAAGAAACTACTCAACCTCCACTTCTTACACCAGGCCTTCTAGAAGTTTAACCACCGCATGACATTTCCCACACGTCCTTTCTCATCTTTTGCTGCTCAACTAATGCCTTAGATCAAAATCTATCTCGGTAGCTTGAACCAACAGACCGCTACTAACTTTTAAACCTTTCCGAAGATCATCTCTCTCGAGCTGTCAACATTAGAAATATACATTCAATTCTGAACCATCGCACCCCGCGATCTCTGGTAGCCGCTTCTCCAATATTATCTTACAATATCCTGCCCCAAGGGCGAATTGTAGAAGGTCTTAACACCGACGAACTTAGTACATTCAACAAGGACAACAACACCTCGTCACAGATGAAATTTCCACCACGCTCGCAAATACCAAGCCTCGTTACTCCATCAACCCAAATTTGGATATTCTTCGCTCGATTGCCTTTCCCCTGTCGGGAATAAAATACCGAATCTCTAAATCATGCACTGAGTAAACCTCCCTTCAAGTCATCCACTACCCCAACACGTAGGCAAGCATCCTATCATCATATCAATACCACGTGACAACCGTTCATAAGCATCATGACAACTTGTGCCTAGCCTCAGAGCTCTCAGAAGTATAACTAATGAGCTGAAACGACAGAATATCCTTCCGCAAGGCGACGACAATAGTCAAATCAACTACGCAGGGAGAAGCATCCTACACTACCTCTATAGTACCTTTAATATTCCTAATTTATAATAAGCGCTTCACATCACATAAGATCGATTGGGAAGGGAACAAAGGCATAAAACTCAAAGGAATCAAATCGCACGACGAGGTAATCAAGAAGGGAAGTGCTCCTAACAACCTTGTAACCTCCCGAAGATAAGTACCGACGTCTCCGTACCGATTCGCCTGACTCTACTAGACTTGCTCATGACTCATGAGACCTAAGGGAACTTAGTGCTCTGATACCATATTGTCACGAACCAAGATCCACTAAGGGTCGTGATGGTGCCGGACACAGCTGTCAGACAAGCCAACACCAAGAAGTTAATCAAATTCCCATTTTAGTAATTATTGAAGTTATTCCTTTTATATGTTAAACAATAAAAATTGAAATTCATTGTAATAAAGTTATGTATTTAACAAATTTCATGTTGAACAATCCCATAATCCTCCCAGAACCCGGTGTCACAAGTGCATGAGCTATTTCTAGGAAGCAATGTAATACAACAACCGTCCGGAATACAAATTGGACAGAAAGTAAATATAGTAATATGAAAGAGACTCAGCTGGCTGCAGGTCGTCTCGTGAAGTGCAGCTCACCTAAGTCTCCGTATCAACCATGCTTCTACGTCTACTAGGCCACAAGAGATGCATGTACGTATGCAACAAAAATTCACAGCAAGTTGCTCCAAAATCGGCTCCAATGGAAGAAATGGGGTTGAAATGAACCCAACCCCCAATTTAAATGAATCTCAATGCCTCCAGCATTTTCGCACCTGCGGTCACTTGACTTCTTCTGTGGTTGCGCAGGTGCGACCCACTAACTGCTTCTACGATCCTCCTACAGGCCCCCAACTTCCACATCTGCGTCCTTCCTTCCGCAGGTGCGATCCTGCTTTTGCGGCAAGATGACCGCATCTGCGGTCCTAGCCTAGCCCAACCACTTCTGCTTCTGTGGCACCTAGGCCGCTCATGCGGCTCTGCACCTGCGGCCAAAACCTCGCAGGTGCGGTTACACCAGATACCAGCTGCTTCAGTCCTTCTTGAAATTCCAAATTTGATCTGTTAACAATCCAGAATCTACCCGGGACCCCAGCCAATCATACCAACCAGTCTCATAACATAATGCGGACCTGCTTGAGGCCTCAAATCATATTAAACAAAGCTACAATCATGAATCGACCTCCAATCCAAGCTTAATGAACTTTAGAATTTTCAAACTTCTACATTCTATGCCGAAACCTATCAAATCTCATCCGATTGGCCCTAAATTTTGTACACACGTCATATTTAATATTACGGACCTACTCCAACTTTCGGAATGAGAATCTGACCCCGATATCAAAAAGTCCACTTCCGGTCAAATTTCTCAAAACCTTCAAATTTCTATCTTTAGCCAAATGACTCCAAAATGACCTACAGACCTCCGAATTCACTTCTGATCATGCTCCCAATATCAGAATCACCATACAGAGCTATTCCCAGACTCGGAATCCCAAACAGATATCGATAGCACTAAAATGCACTTCAACCCAAATTTATGAAATTCTTCCAAAAATACTAACTTCCACAATAGGTGCCAAAATGTTCCCGGGTCTTCCAAAACCCGATTCAGGCATAAGCCCAAGTCCACAATCATCATACGAACCTGCTGGAACCTTCGAATTCCAGTTCCAAGGCCGTTTACTTAAAAATCCAATCTTAGTCAATTCTTTCAACTTAAAGCTTCCGAAAGGAGAATTCTCTTTTCAAATCAACTCCGAACTTTCCGGAATTCAATTCCGACCATACGTACAAGTCATAATACCTGAAATAAAGCTGCTCATGGTCTCAAACTATTGAACGACCCGCTAGAGCTCCAAACGACTGGCTGAGTTGTTACATCAAAACTTGTGAAGGTATAAGTTTGTCGAATTACGCGGACAAGACTTGAAGTATACATCGTCCAATGCTCCTATAAGAGCTTATACATTTGCAAAGTTAAATAAACCTCTCAACGCTGCCAGACTTCAAGGATAACATGCTCACGTGAAATAGCAAAGTAATTGTCACCATAACTAAAAGCAAATATTGCTAAAGTTACGGTGAATTGGATTTTTCCAATGCCTCCACGTAAGCCTAGCAAATGTAAGAATCTTTAAACATGTAAATCCTACAATTGTGGAGACATATTAGTAATACTACTTTTATAATATGTGCGTTGTGCCAGTACACTATCTCAATCGTTGAATCTTTTAAAAAATTGTATTAATATAGACAAAAAGACAATTGGTGGCTAACTTTGATGCAAAATTTTTAACCTTTATTTATTATAGCAAAGAGTATTTATTACTTTTTCCATCCCAATTTAATTGTCCAACTTTAACTTTTTTGATTATTATGAAAAATAAAAGAATACGAATTATTTATATTTTTCTTTGAACTAATACTTTTTTATGAGAATAAGGACTTCCAAAAAAGTCATGAAAAGATTTAACAGCCAAAAGTTTAGTTAAATTAAACCTAAATATTAGGAAAATAAAAAGATAATAATAACTATTTTTCCAGTGAGAACTCTATTTTAAAAGAGTAAAAAAGATAACAATATTTTGCTAAGGAGTTCCGTACGCGCGTTGCGCATATATCCCATATCATGAGTAAAACCTTTTTAAATTCACATAAACGTTATTACAAAAGTATCTTGAGTTATAAAATATAAAGATAAAGAAAATAGTGTAGGTTCCTTAAACTAACAAATATTGATTGTGTTTAGCTTGTTTTAACATTCTCCACAATGATATTTCAGTCTAACCTTTAAACTTCTTTTAGGAAACAAATTAAAAAGGTAAATGTGATTTTCAAATACCTTTGTTTAACTTAAATTCAAATACTACTTTTTTCAATTTTCAAATATCACAAATTCATGTCCAACTTCAATTTCCATACAAAGAATATGCTTTAGTTTGACCGATTATTCATTATAGAATAGTTTATTATTTTAGATTAATATTGTTTTGAAGAAATAGTATGTAATTGAAGTGTAAGAGGAAATATCAATGTCACAAAAATATGTTCGTCCATAAATAATTATTTTAGTTATAACATTCTTTGTTTTGAACAAACATTCGCATTAAAACTAATTTTATTGAGAACTAAGGATAGTTCTTTTCTTATTTGAAATTATACAAACCTGCCACGTTTGAAAAAATCAAATTGTTTAAAGTAGAAACATAGATTTCTACAATTTGAGATGTAAATAAAAAGATCCTAATTATTTTTTTGATAATCAGAAAATTTGCCGAGAAGTTTCTACAATTCAAAATGTTAAGAAAAGGGGGTAAACGAAAAATTCCTAATTTCTTGTTCAGCAAAAATTGCCGAAAAGTTTTCCCATAACAAAAGTTGGAATTTCCTTTTTTATAATGTATAATATGAAAGTATTTGATTCCTTCTTGAAAAGATATTTTTTATTTATTTAACTTTGTGATGACCCGACCCGTCGTCACGTGAGTTTACCGCCCCGTTTTCCCCGTTTAATGCTTCTCTATGCTTCATTATCGGTATTTGATGTGATCGAGTTGATTTGAATCGGTTTTAGTAGGAAATGAGACACTTAGTCTATTTAAGGAAGGTGTGGTTTGGAAAAAGTCAAAAGGGCTTGGATTTGAATTTCGATGATTCGTCTAGCTTCGGGGGATGATTTGTGACTTAGGAGTGCGATCGAAATTTATTTTGGAGGTCCGGTGTAGAAATAGGCTTGAATTGGCGAAATTAGTATTTTGGCGAATTCCGGTTGATAGGTGAGATTTTGATCCGAGGGTCGGAATAGGATTCCGAGAGTTGATGTAGCTACGTTAGGTGATTTGGGATGTATGTGCAAAATTTCAGGTCATTCAGAGGTGTTTTGGTCGAGTTTTTGATCAAATGCGTATTTCAGAAGTTTTAGAAGAACTTAGGCTTGAATTCAATGTACATTGATGGTTTTGGTGTTGTTTGTGGCGCTTTGATGATTGGAGCAAGTTCGAATGATGTTTTAGGATGGGTTGGCACTTTTGGTTGAGGTCCCGGGGGCCTCGGGGTGATTTCGGATGGCCATCGGGATGAATTTTGGACTTGGTGAAATTCTGTAGTTGCTGGTATCTGGTATTTCCGCATCTGCGGAAAAGGGACCGCAGAAGCGGTTCCGCAGATATGGTGAGGAAGTCACAGGTGCAGAATTTGGGCCATGGGAGGACTTTCGCAGAAGCGAATGGTTTTCCGCATATGCGGCGTCCGTAAAAGCGGACATGGACCGCAGAAGCGGTCTTGGGCACAATAGAGTAATTCCGCAGAAGCGGAAGAAATACCGCAGAAGCGGTGACCGCATAAGCGGTAAATGTATCGCAGAAGCGAAAAGAGCTGGGCAGAGAATGGTTTTAAAATAACATTTCATCCGCGAGCTAAGGGTTATTTTTTCCATTTTTGATCGACCTTGGGAGCTTTTGGACATAATTTGAAGGGGATTTCGACTAGGCGTGATTGGAGGTAAGTTCTTTAACCTAGATACATGATTTAATGGTAGAATTAACATGGAAATTTGTGGAAATTCATCAAAAGAGGGTAAAGTTAGGGCTTGGAAATTTGGTAGTTCAAAGTGGGATTTGAGGAGTCATTTGGACTCCGATTCTGATAATTTTGATATGTATAGACTCGCAGCGAGATAAGGAATCCGATGATGTTAAATTTTCTGATTTTCCAGAAGTGGACTCAGGGCTCGGGTTTTGCAAATTTCATGAATTTCGATATTTTTCGAGTCTTTTCGATTGGGTTATGTTCCCTTAGCCTATTGTAATATATTCGTTGTGGTTTTTATCAGATTCGACATGCGAGGAGGTCGATTTGCGAGGCAAGGGCATAGCGAGCTAGGATTTTGGCCGGCTTGAGGTGAGTAATGATAGTAAATGATATCCCGAGGGTTTGAAACCCCAAATTTGTACAATATAGTGCTATGTTGAGGTGAAACACGCGCTTAATGGCGAGCGTGGGGTTGTTTACTACTAGGGATTGTGACTTGGTCCACCCCGTTTGATATTTTACCGCGTATTTGACTGAGATATGTTATTGTTATCTTGATTTGGGCTTAATGCCGACTACTTGAGTCCTTCTTGGACATTTCATCACTCTTTCCTCACTATTTGACATACTACTTGAACTTAGTCCTGTTGATTAAAACTGTTTTACGAACTCAGCCACTTTAAATGAATTTTTGAGACTTAATTGATATTCCACTGTTATTTGGGCTGAGCATTACTATTCTATTGATGCCCGAGGGGCTTATGTTGTTTCTGGACTGAGTGAGGCCTTCAGGCCTCGTGAGTGATGTGAGAAGGCTTTCAGGACTTAAGTGTGATGTGAGAAGACTTTCAGGCCTTGAGTGTGATGTGAGAAGGCTTTCAGGCCTTATGTTGATATAGCGCTTGGGCTGTAAGGGGCCTCTCCGGAGTCTGCACACCCCCAGTGAGCGCGGGTACCCATGTGATATGAGAGTGAGCCCGAGGGGCTGATGTTATGTTGAGTGACTGATACTGAGCCCAAGGGGCTGATACGGTTCTGAGTGATTGATACTGGACCGAGGGGCAGATTTCTACATACTATATACTTGTCATTTTACCTGATTTACCTGTTCTTAAAAGGAAATTTTACTTGACTTTTACTGCTTTATGGTTTTAAATGATTTACTGCCTAATATAGAACTGCCTTGTGCTTTTGTGTGTTTCCATGCCTTTGGTTATTATTTATAATTATTACTCACTGGGTCGGAGTACTCACATTACTCCCTGCACCATGTGTGCAGATACAGCATAGCAGAGTCTACCCCTGAGCACTGATTCTTTCCAGACAGGAGGCTAGTTGGATCGGCGAGGTAGCTGTTGACGTCTGCAGCCCCTTATCCCTCCTATTTCATATCTTTTGAGTTCCTTCAGACTATTGTATTAGACTTTACATTTTATAGACTCATTTCAAACTCTGTAGTAGCTCATGACTTGTGACACCCCGGTTTGGGCTGTATCGGGTTGGTATAGTATGTTGGTATTATTATTTCCACGTTTTATAATGTCTACACTTGCTCTGGATTTGCTAAGCTTAATAATTTCTAAAAGAGGTATTTGCGTTATTCTGGCTGGCCTTGTCTTCACGAGAGGCGCCATCACGATCGAGATTGGGAATTGGGTCGTGACAAGTTGGTATCAGAGTTTAGGTTACTAGGTCTCGCGAGTCATGAGCTGGTTTAGTAGAGTCTCGCGGATCGGTACAAAGACGTCTGTACTTATCCTCGAGAGGCTGCAAAACCTTTAGGAAAACTTCACATTCTTGAAATTCTTGTCGTGAGAACCTGTTGAACTGAGTACTAATCTTCTCTTTGTTCTATTCTCTCACAGATGTTGAAGACATGAGCTATAGGACATGACGTACGACCACCAGTACCACCTACTGAGGCTACCAGAGGCCGTGGGCGCGGTCGTGGTCATGGTCGTGGTAGGGGCAGAGTAGCAGGGGCCACACTTGTGGATCCTCCAGTTTCCCCAGCTCTGGACCAGGCTCCAGCAGCACCAACTCAGGAACCAGCTGTGCCCATTATGATTCTGGGTCTTCAGGAGGCCTTGGCTCAGATTTTGACAGTTTGCACTGGCCTGGCTCAGGCAGTCTCGGCCACCACAGCAGCAACTACTTCACAGGCCGAGGGAGGCAATCAGACCCCCGTTACTTTTACACCTAAGCAGGTAGTGCAGGGATTACAGACTCCAGAGGCACCTCGAGTTCAGCCAGTTGCACCAGTGCAGGAGTTCAGGGTTCCAGTTATGCCCGATGACGAGCAGCAACGTCTTGAGAGGTTTGGTAGACTCTAGCCTCCGACATTCAGTGGTGCTGAGGGCGAGGATGCCCAGGGTTTTCTGGACAAGTGCCATCGTATTCTTCGTACAACGGGGATTCTTGAGTCCAATGGTGTGGCATTCACCACCTTTCAGTTTTCTGGGGCTGCCTTCACTTGGTGGGAGGCGTATGAGTGGCGTAGGCCGGTTGGTGGAGTACCTTTGACTTGGCAGGAGTTCTCCACTCTCTTCTTGGAGAAGTATGTACTGCGATCCTGCAGAGAGGAGCTGCGTAGGCAGTTTGAGTGGCTACGACAGGGAGATATGACCGTGTCTCAGTATGAGATGAGGTTCTTAGAGTTGGCTTATCATGCATTTTGGTTAGTGCCGACAGATCGTGAGCGTATCCGGAGGTTTGTTGATGGTCTCAACTATCATTTCCGTGTTCTTATGACTAGATAGAGGGTATTGGGTGCTTCATTCGAGGATGTGGTTGATATAGCTCGAGATATTGAGTCGGTTCACCGCCAGGATCGAGAGGAGAGGAAGGCCAAAAGGTCTCGAGGTTCTGGCAGTTTCAGTGGTGCTCCTTCGAGGGGCCAGTTCCAGCAGGGTAGGGGTCGCTCTTTCAGGCCCGCTCAGTCGGCCCATCCCGAGTATCGTGGGGCATCTTTAGGTCGTGATTATCATGTTTCTTAGCAGAGTCAGCCTTCACTCAGCGCTCTTCCAGCACAGAGTTCATCTCGTGCTCCGTCCGTTCAGGGTTCTTCCAGGCTAAGTGCGTCAGCTAGTCACTCCGGCGTGAGAGGTTCTTTTCAGTCCCATTCTCCAGTACCTGGGATTTGTTATGAGTGTGGAGAGTTCGGGCATATGTGGAAGCAGTTTCCTCATCGTGCTTCTAGCTCATCTCAGCAGAGGGGTCAACCCATGTCTTCTGGTCCAGTTTCTTCAGCATCAGCTCCGCCATCTAGGGGTGAGGTTAGGCAGCCAGGGGTCTCCCCAGAGGTGGTGGCCGATCAGGCGGTGGTCAGGCTCGTTTTTATGCTCTTCAGGGCAGGATCGATGCTATTGCTTCAGATGCTGTCATTACAAGTATTATTTCAGTCTGCCACAAAGATGCCTCTGTCTTATTTGATCCCGATTCCACATATTCTTATGTGTCCTCATATTTTGCTTATCATTTGGGTACGTCTCGAGGGTGTCTTGCTTTACTTGTTCACGTATCTACCCCGGTGGGCAATACTATTATTGTAGACCATGTGTATCGGTCGTGTTTGGTGACTATTGGGGGTCTGGAGACCCGAGTTGATCTATTGCTATTGAGCATGGTGGATTTTGATGTTATTTTGGACATGGACTGGTTATCTCCGTGTCATGCTATTCTAGACTGTCATGCTAAGATAGTCATTTTGGCTATACCGGGTGTACCGAGGATCGAGTGGCTTGGCATGACTGATTATGTTCCTAGCTGTGTGATTTCATTCTTAAAGGCCCAGCGTATGGTTGGGAAGGGTTGTCTGTCATATTTGGCGTTTGTGAGGGATGTTGAAGCCGAGACTCCTAGCATTGATTCTGTCCCAGTTGTGAGGGAGTTTTTCGATATTTTTCCGGCAGACCTGCCGGGCATGACTCCGGACAGGGATATTGATTTTGGTATTGACCTGGTGCTGGGCACTCAGCCTATTTCCATTCCACCATATCGTATGGCACAAGCGGAGTTGAAAGAATTGAAGCATCAGCTTCAGGAACTCCTAGATAAGGGGTTCATTCAGCCTATTGTGTCACCGTGGGGTGCACCGGTTTTGTTTGTGAAGAAAAAGGATGGCACCATGAGAATGTGCATTGACTACATGCAGTTGAACAAAGTAACAGTGAAGAACAAGTATCCCCTATCTCGTATTGATGATTTATTTGACCAGCTTCAGGGAGAGAGGGTGTTCTCCAAGATTGATCTTCGTTCGGGCTATCACCAGTTGAAGATAAGGGATTTAGATACTATTAAGACTGCTTTTCGGATGAGATATGGGCACTATGAGTTTCTTGTTATGTCTTTGGGGTTGATTAATGACCCAGCAGCGTTCATGCATTTGATGAATAGTGTATTTCAGCCTTATCTGGATTTGTTCATTATTGTTTTCATAGATGATATCCTGGTGTATTCGCATAGTCAAGAGGAGAATGCGGAGCATTTGCGAGTGGTATTGCAGAGATTGAGGGAGGAGAAGCTTTATGCAAAGTTCTCCGAGCAGCCTAATTCAATCTTAATATCCAATAACATGTGTTTCACCAAATCCGGATTCCAGATTTCCAAGGCCTTCTCTCACCCAAAGTGTTTCAAAGTTCCAAGGAGCCTCAAAGACTCCAGGCAGTGCTTACACTCTGGATAACAATTGTTGTAACAGAATAATGCAGTGTGGAATTGCCAGCCCTCAGGCATCCAAGTTCAGAGGGAGCTCGAGGGTCTCAAAGCATGGCTTACCAAAGGGGGGCAGAACTTAGAAACTAGGAATAAGTGCAAAGTGAGAGAGGAGTTAGGGAGCCATAGCAGAGGGTGGTCACACCCAGCCATGGGCATAGACTGGCACACCCCTGACCATCTGCTTGGCCAACAAATAAAGAGCAGACTTTTAGAAGTCAAACTTGGGTCTAGATGGTGATTAGGACACCACCAGACCTGAGTTAAGGCTCAGCACATAAGGGGTAAAGGGAATGGGAATTGATTTGAGTAGAGGTTCAAGAGAATCTGATTCTAAGTCCTGAGTGGCAATAATAGAATGCCAACATGACTCAGAATTGAACTCACACATAAGAAGGGGGTCAAAGGGATAAAGTACCACATAAGAAAGCATTTACAGAAACATGAAGAAAGCAAGAGGGCATAACAGACTTGAAGGTGGGAAACATAATGAAAGAGAGCATGACAGACTAAAAGGAGCATATAATGGAGAATGCATAACAGAAGAAGGGAAATAAACACATAGTGTAGGAGGGTATTATTTAACTAGAAAGACATACCAGTTGCAATTTCAGTACAACAGAACAAGCAAAAGTAAGTAATCAGCCAAAAAGTCAGCAAAAGCAAACTCAGGACCTTCAGCAAGTGTTTGAGAGTTCAAGAGGAACTCAGGAGTATTTCAGACAGTAGAAGAGAGAGGAGCAGAGCACTTAGTAGAGAAAATAGAGAAAGTAATAGCAGAAAGAGTATTGGAAACTATATAGAATTCGAAGTGTTTTTAAAATCTGAAGTGGTTGTGTGTCGAATTCTTTTCGTGTGTTGAGAGAGGAGCATGTATTTATACTTAAAGTCGGGCAAGTAAGCAAGGAAAGAAAATAGTCAAGTATCAATTAGGATCAATCAATAACAAAGGATCCTTTAATTAAGGAGTCCAAATTTGAACGGTAAAGGATAGGAAATATTTAAGGAAAGGGGATCAAATAAACACATTGTACACAACATACAAATAAGGGTGAATACATGTGGATCTTAATTAAGGAAAGGGAATTTTGAAATACACAGTCAAGTTAATAAGGCAAGAAGTAAACTAATTAGCACATAGTAATTCAGGGAATCAGAGATTCCCTAAATCCCTAATGAACCAAGCCAGACAACAAGGGAATCGAGAGGTTCAAAATTAAACAAGGAAAGAATCAATCGAATTCACACAAGGCAAGACTGAAATCAATCCCCAAATCAAAGGTTATTCTGAGAGGGAAAATCTAACTATAAAGAGGGCATGAGCTTTAAACATGCGAGGCTGGATTCAAACAATAGCAAAGTATCATGCAACCAAAGGATTATAGCTAAAAGAGAGTATCAGATGGCATGCGAGAGGTCAGATAAAAGGCCCTATAGGATTTTAGCAAAAATCAGAACCACAAGGAGAAACAAAGATGAACTCAGAAATTAGGGCTTTGAAATCAAACTAGTTCAGAGATGAGAAACAAACAAGTCACATACAAGCGGCCTCAGGGACTCGACTGAAACCCCAAATTCTAGGGTTTCTACCCTTAATCGAGTGTAGAGACGAAAGCAAATAAATCAGGCAAGAATAAGTTCAGAAAACCCCAAGGAACTAGAACCTTAAACATTTCAGGCAACGTAATAAGGGAACAAAATACTGTAAAAGAACTCATAAAGAAATGGTAGAGGAAAGCATGGTAGAAGAAAACACATGGGAATCACAGTAGAAACACATAGGAGTTACAGTAGAGCAAATACAGTAAGAGTAACACATAGGAATCACAGTAAAACAAGTAAAATCAAAGAAACCCTAAGTCGGAGAAGATGAACAGTTTTGAAAGCACAGTTTTAAAAAGAAACTCAGAGGAATCATTTGAAAACCTTAAAATAAACACAGATCTAGAGCAGATCTAGAGAAAGTAGGAGAACCTCGAAAGACTAGGGTTTCAGAAGAACCCTAGAAGCGAGAAAGGCCTGGAAAAGGTCTGTTCCAAGTCGCATGAGTCATAGCTAGGCTATGCCGGAGTCAAGCCAGAGATAGCCGCGAAACTTGAATCGGCGGAGATCTGAGTGAAGGCCTTCAAGATCGAACCTTGAATCTTCAAGTAACAGGGGTATAAGGGCACATGGGGGTGAGTACAGGCCACCCAGGGCTTGGGATGCTATTGATTCCGGTGAAACAAGGTGGAAACCGGCGAGATAGGGCTAGGGTTTCAGAGAGGGTTAGAGAGAGTTTGAGAGAAAAAGGGATTTTAGGGGCAGCTGTTTGTGAGAAGTGAATTAGGGTTAGGGTAGTTGGGAATTAAAAATGGAAAGAAGGAATGGTGGCCGTTGATCAAAATGATCAACGGCCTAGATTAAAAGGAGACAGTCGGGCGGGTTAAGTGAGTTGGGTTTGGGGTGGGTCAAAATTAAAAGGAGTCGTCTCAATTGGGTGGAATTGGGTTTGAAATTGAGGCTAAAATTAAAATAGAAATGTGCCAGATTTTAAATAGCCACTTTCTCCCTTTTTTATTTAATTAAAATAGTTAAAAATAATTTAAAAATAAATTAAAAGCACTGAACTAGTTAATAATATATAAAAAATAATCTAAAAATATTAGAAATAATTTATTAATTGTAAAACCTTATTAATCGTAACATAGGCTATAATTATAATTTTGCGTAATTTAGCTTAGAGATATCAAAATAAATTTATAAAAATATGCAAAAAATCAACTTAATTATATTTGATGTAAATCAAGGATGGAAATAAATTATTCACCAAAAAATAATAATTTTGGGAATAATTTTGGATTTTGTACTGTTAAAATAAACAATAAATTGATTTTAAAAAATCTTAAAAATTGAGGAAAATACCAAAGCTTTCAGGCATGCTTATATATGCATACATATGCTATTTTAAAAGTATAAAAAATACATAGAGAAAAATTGGGTATCAACAGCTGCCCCTCTTTACCCGAGGAGGATGAAAGAGTTGTCAGGTAAAGATAAGACGGCCAATTTTGACCGGAAAAGGCGATTATAAAAGAATTTTGACCGCGCTCTAATTTCTGAGCTGCCTACATATCCCTAGTTTTACAGGAATTAGGCCATATGTAGTTCAGGAACCATTGACGGAATGTGTCGATGGAGGTTCGAAAAGACGGACACGATAGTTAAGTTTGAAAAGGCGTTTTAGAATCAGACAAATTGCAGAGAACCGAAGTGGGATCGCTCCTGCTGAGACAGCCGTTTGCTAGTCGGTGTACCTGTAAATGAGCAATGTACGGATATATTATGCATAATTTAAACATGATGCAAGTTCCCTGTTGGACCATGAATATTGTCTTCGGACAATTAGGATGACGTCATTGGACTATGATGTCCTGGGCCATGAAAAGCATAAAAGTAAAGATTCGCAGGCCATGAAATGGTGTTCTCGGGCTATGCGGATGGTGCCTCCGAACTATGACGCCTTTGAATAAGTCGGCGATTTTTCAGCCCATGAGAAGGTGGCAATCTTCCAGCCGAATGAATGCAAAGAGTGGCGATCTTTCAGCCAGAGTGAGAATTTAAATGCAGGTGGCGATATTTCAGCCGAACGAATGCAAAGAGTGGCGATCTTTCAACCATAGCGAGAATTTAAATGCAGGTGGCAATATTTCAGCCGTTCGAAAAGATAAATAGGCAATATTTTAGCCATGCAAGATAGAGGTAGAGATTAACCTCGGAAGGCGGAAAGGTAGCCTTATGCAAAGATGCAGATGGAGACAGAGCTTAGTCTCGAAAGGCAGATAAGTAGCCTTATGCAGGATGGAGGTAGAGCTTAACCTCGGAAGGCAAAAAAGTAGCCTTATGCAAAAATGCAGATGGAGGCAGAGCTTAGTCTCGAAAGACAAATAAGTAGCCTTATGGAGGATGGAGGTAGAGCTTAACCTCGGAAGGCAGAAAATTAGCCTTATGCAAAATGCAGATGGAGACAGATCTTAATCTCGAAAGGCAGATAAGGTAGCCTTATGCAAAAATGCAGATGGAGACAGAGCTTAGTCTCGAAACGCAGATAGGTAGCCTTATGCAGGATGGAGGTAGAGCTTAACCTCAGAAGGAAGAAAGGTAGCCTTATGCAAAATGCAGATAGAGATAGAAATTAATCTCGAAAGGCAGATAAATAGCCTTATGCAATGCAGGAACGTAAAGAAACGAACAGTAGTAAGTTCTCTTAGCCGATAGATGGTTGTGATATCGTGACTGTTGGGGAATGTTGGGTGTAGATAGTAGACTTGTGAATGAGCGATCGTTCTGAGAGTTTTAACCCTGAAAAGTGAATGCATTCAATGATTTGCGACCTGAGTGCCTGCATTCAAAGAAAAATCGTGAGTTCTGTAGAGGGGGGAAGGTTAGTTTGTATCCCCTGTCTCTTGACGTCGTGTATCATTGGGGTAGCGTTGCTAAACGACAGCAATTCCAATGATATTTATGCATAACTTAGTATAATGTAAGTACATATTTGAAAAACAATTTTATTTTGGATGAACCAACGACTGCAACGTGGTTCAAGGACACGGCAACCTTGCTTGTTCTGGAATTTTGAGGGTCCTCCTCAAAATTCTGCCCCAGTTTACTGGGCTGGTGCTGCTGACTGCTGTGCTGAATAACTGAAAGCGGATAGACTCCAGAATTTTGAGGGTCCTCCTTAAAATTCTGCCCCAGTTTACTGGGTTGGTGCTGATGAGAAGACTGACTTCGGAATTTTGAGGGTCCTCCTCAAAATTCTGCCCCAGTTCCAATAGTGGGGGAAAATGGGATTTTTATTAAAATGTGACCGAACCTATAGGGCTGCCTACGTATCCCCTCTTAAACGGGAATCAGGTCAGGCGTAGTTCAAATTACATCATGAAAAAAAAGCATATGATTAAATGTAGTATCGTTTCACTGCGTCTGAGTTAATTGGCTTCGGCCAGACTTCTCCGTCCATTTCTGCAAGAATAAGGGCTCCTCTGGTTAGAACCCGGTGAACCATGTACGGTCCTTGCCAATTGGGAGAGAATTTCCCTTTGGCCTCATCTTGATGTGGAAATATCTTCTTCAGCACCAGCTGCCCTGGTGTTAACTTCCTCGGCTTAACTCTCTTGTTGAAGGCTCTGGACATTCTGTTCTGATATAATTGACCGTGGCAAACTGCATTCATTCTCTTTGCGTCTATAAGGGCTAACTGCTCGTAGCAACTTTGTACCCATTTTGCGTCGTCTAGCTCTGCTTCTTGTATGATCCTCAAGGAGAGAATTTCTACCTCGACAGGAATGACCGCTTCTGTACCATAAACTAGCATGTAGAGAGTTGCCCCGATCGATGTACAGACTGCGGTACGATAACCCAATAAGGCGAACGACAATTTCTTATGCCACTGCTTGTGCCTTTCAATCATCTTCCTTAGTAACTTCTTGATGTTCTTATTGGCTGCTTCTACAGCTCCATTCATCTGAGTTCTATAAGCTATAGAGTTCTTATGTTTGATCTTGAAAGTCTCATACATTGCTTTCATCAGGTCGCTATTGAGGTTGGAACCTTTGTCAGTGATGATTGATTCTGGAATTCTGAACCGACAAACCATACGGTCGCAGACGAAATCTGCTATAACTTTCTTGGTTACTGCTTTGTATGATGCTGCTTTGACCCATTTAGTAAAGTAACCAATTGCCACTAAGATGAACTTGTGCCCGTTTGATGCGGCAGGTTCGATTGGTCCAATGAAATCCATTCCACAGGCGGCGAACGGCCATGGTGAGCTTGTTGCATTAAGCTCATTTGGAGGTACTTTTATCATATTTTCATGTATCTGACAGCGATGGCACCTTCGAACATACTGGATGCAGTCCGTTTCCATAGTCATCCAAAAATACCCTGCTCGGAGTATCTTCTTTGCCAAAACAAAGCCATTCATGTGCGGTCCACATGTTCCTGCGTGCACTTCATCCAATAGTTTGGTTGCTTCTCGCACATCGACACTCCTTAACAAACCCAGATCGGGAGTCCTCCTGTACAGGATTCCTCTACTGTGAAAGAAGTTATTGGATAACCTCCGGAGCGTGCGCTTCTGAGTAGAATTGGCAAGCTTTGGGTATTCTCCTGTTGTCAAGTATTCTTTGATGTCGTGGAATCATGGATTCCCATCGGCTTCTTCCTCAACGTGAGCACAGTAAGCTGGTTGGTCATGAATCTTGACCTAAATGGGGTCAATGAAATTCGTATCTGGATGCTGAATTATGGATGACAAAGTGGCTAGTGCATCGACGAACTCATTCTGTATTATCGGAACATGCTGGAATTCCGTTTTTCTGAATCTCTTCCTCAACTCCTGTATGTGATGTAGGTAAGGGAATATCTTAGGATTCTTGGTTGCCCATTCCTCTCGAACCTGATGTATGAGTAAGTCCGAGTCTCCAATCACTAGTAGCTCCTAAACGTTCCTGTCGATGGCCAGTTTGAGCCCTAAGATGCAGGCTTCATATTCGGCCATGTTGTTGGTGCACGGGAACCTGAGCTTGGCGGATATTGTGTAATGCTGACCAGTTTCTGATACTAGGACTGCTCCTATGCCAACTCCTTTGAAATTCACAGTTCCGTCGGAAAACATCCTCCAACCGTCATAGGATGCTGCAATGTCTTCTCCTATGAAAGATACCTCTTCATCAGGAAAATACGTCTTTAGAGGTTTGTATTCTCCTCCACGGGATTCTCGGCGAGGTGGTTTGCCAAAGCTTTCCCTTTGACTGCCTTCTGAGTAACATAAACAATGTCGAACTCGCTTAACAGGATTTTCCATTTGGCGAGCTTGCCGGTAGGCATGGGCTTTTGAAAGATATACTTTAACGGATCCATCCTTGATATGAGATAAGTGGTGTAAGCACAGAAATAGTGCCTCAACTTCTGAGCTACCCAGGTCAGAGCATAACATGTGCATTCTAATAAAGAATACCGAGCCTCATACGAAGTAAACTTCTTGCTGAGGTAGTAGATGGATTGCTCCTTTCTTCCAGTTTCATCATGTTTTCCTAAAACACAACCGAACGCTCCATCCAATACTGCGAGATAAAGTATAGGGGTCTCCCTGGCTCAGGTGGAACCAAGACTGGCGGCGTTGACAAGTATTCCTTGATTCTGTCAAAAGCCATTTGACAATCATTAGTCCATTTGGTGGAAGCATCCTTCTTAAGCATCTTGAAGATAGGTTCACAAATGACAGTGGATTGAGCTATGAATCGGCTGATATAATTGAGCCTTCCCAGAAAGCTCATCACATCCTTCTTGTTCCTTGGCGGTGGAAACTCTTGAATGGACTTGACCTTTGACGGATCCAATTCTATTCCTCGGCGACTCACAATGAAACATAATAGCTTTCCAGCAAGAACCCCGAATGCACACTTGGCGGGATTCAGTTTCAAGTTGTACCTCTTCAATCTGTTGAAGAATTTTCTCAGGTCTTCCATATGATCTACAGCTTTCTTGGATTTGATGATGACATCATCCACATACACCTCGATCTCTTTATGTATCATGTCATGAAAGATAGTAGTCATGGTCGTCATGTAGGTGGCACCAGCATTCTTCAAACCAAATGGCATCATTCTGAACAGTACATCCCCCATGGCGTGATGAACGCCGTTTTTTCTGCATCTTCTTCATCCATCCATATCTGATGGTACCCAGCAAAACAATCGATGAATGACTGCAGTTCATGCTTG
>MU789676.1:0-18256 GCA_026770625.1 Nicotiana glauca
TTTCATAATTAATTCCCTTTTATTTATTTTTAATTTTGGAATTTTTACTTGGGGTAAAAATCACGTGCTCACACCCTCGGTGTTGGAGTTGAAGCCATTACCTCCACACCTCAGGTATGAGTTCTTGGGCTCTAATTCAACTTTACCAATTATTCTTTCCTTTTGTCTTACTAACATGCAGATAGATGCCAAATTGGCGGTGCTCAAAAAGTGGAAAAAGGCAATTGGATGGACTCTAGCTGATATTCAGATAATAACCCCCATATTCTGTATACACAATATTATTCTGGAAGATGATGTAAAACTCTACTTGGAACATCAAAGGAGGCTAAACGAGGCTATGCAAGAAGTTGTGAAAAAAGAGATGATCAAGTGGTTAGATGCCGGTGTGGTGTATCCTATCTCTGACAGTTTATGGACTTCTCCGGTGCAATGTGTGCCGAAGAAGGGTGGTATGACCGTGGTGACCAATGCTAATAATGAACTTATTCCAATCCGAAGAGTTACCGGATGGAGGGTGTGCGTGGACTACTGCTAGCTGAACAAGGTGACCCATAAGGATCACTTCCCACTGCCTTTCCTTGACCAAATGCTTGATCGTCTTACTGGGCGTGCCTTCTATTGTTTCTTGGATGGTTATTCAGGGTACAATCAAATTTTTATAGCTCCCGAGGATCAGGAGAAGACAACCTTTACTTGTCTTTATGGCACCTTTACTTTCTCTCGGATGCCCTTTGGGTTGTGCAATGCACCGGCAACATTCCAATGGTGTATGATGGCCATTTTCACCGATATGGTGGAAGATATTTTAGAGGTGTTCATGGATAACTTCAGTGTTGTGGGTGATTCATTCGATGAGTGTTTGAACAATATGGATAGAGTTTTGGCCCAGTTGGTGTTTGAGAAAGCATGTCATCTACCATTGGAGTTAGAGCATAAGGCCATGTAGGCCTTGAAGAAGTTGAATCTTGATTGTGATATAGCTGCTAATCTTCGGGTGGAGCAACCCAATGAACTTGATGAATTTAGGTTCCATGTAGTCTCTAATTCGTCCCAGTATAAGGATAAAATGAAATACCTTCATGATAAATATACTCGGGGCAAGGAGTTCAAGGTGGGAGATTTGGTGCTCTAATTCAATTCTCGACTAAGGTTGTTCCCGGGAAAGCTAAAGTCAAAGTGGAGCGTGTGTGACCCCGTTTGGTGATTTTGATTTAAAGAACAAAAGAAGGGAAGTGTTTAGAGTCTATGGGTATAGGGTCAAGCACTATTAGGGAAAGTTTGATGAAAGCCATGTGATGGCTCTTGTGAATTTCAAATGATTGGATGGTAACATACGTCGTGCCACGACGTTAAATCAGGCGCTTCTTGGGAGGCAACCCATGTGTTTTTCTTCTCCTTTTTATTTGATTTTTATTGTATTGTAGGATTGATTTTCGGGCTAACTGGTTGTGAGATGTTACAGGATTGAGTTAATGCAGTGTAGGACATAGTAGAAAATGATCAGGTCTTTGAAGTTGTCAGCGTCGCAGTCCATTCTGTGCGGACCGTACTGAAGAATGAGTAAAAATACAACTCTCTGAAGTTTGCCACTGCGGCCACACTACATTTTGTGCGGTCCGCGGTGGACCACTGCGATCCGCCATCCATTTTGTGCGGACTGCAGTGTGTTGCCTCCTCAAGCTTGAATATTGTTGTGCAGTACGCACCGCGGTCCATTTTGTGTTGTCCACACTGGTTGGTAAGACTAGGCCCCAGGTCTTTTTCTATAAATAAGGCATGAGACCCTCCTTTTAAACTTTTCAAACCCTGACGTTTAAACATAATATAACCACTGTTCATCAATTCTTGTTGTTCGTACTTAACTGTTTGGAACTAATTGACTTCAATTCATCTTACATATGGTATCATTATTTTTTTTTAATTATTTTCTTTTGTTAATTTCCTTTAATTTGTGTTTTCTTTCTCCCTCTTTCTATTCTTCCTGTATTTTTCTTCAATTGAGTAGGTTAGGGTTCTTAATTTTTAGATTAAAATAGATATAGATAGTTAAAATCAATGGGTAATCATGTAGGGACACTACTTAGGTGGAAAATTACACCCAAAATCAAAATATGTGAAACCCTAAGTTAGTGCCACAGTAGGGTACCCTGTGTAGACCGCGGTCATTTTTGTGCAGTCCGTAGTGCCATTTTGTGCAGACCGCATTGATGAAATACTTGAATGTTGAACCTGAGGCACTACAGTCGCACTACATTCTGTGCGGACCACGGTGGTCCAGTGCAACCGCACTACCATTTTGTGCGGTCCGCAATGCCTAGATACAGAGAGTGGGTAGTGTGAACCCCACCTCTGTACGGACCGAGGCTGATTTTGTGCGGTCTACGGTAACCTCAGTGCGGCCACAGTTGATTTTGTGTGGTCTGCACTGTGTACCTTCTGCAACATGTCTGCAACATTTTTCTCCCCTGCTTCTGCAACTCTGTTCTTAACTGCTACAATGGATACTAACAAGTTCATTTGGATTGTGTTTGCACACAATAAAGAAACAACGAGGAGGTAAAGGATCCAAATAACCGGGCAAAGGGGAATCCTCCCGAGGAGGAAAGCAAAAAATGATAAAACTCACTCCCCAAGTTCGGGAAAATATATAAAGGACAAGAAAGTTGATAAAAGCTGGTGATAGAGCTACTTCCTAGTCTTCAGATAGTGAGTATGAGCCCTCACGGGAGATATCTTCAGACTCAGTACCAACACACATCCCTGACTGGCCGGAGAGGCCTAGGCTAAGAGTCACCTCCAACATCCCCTGTTACCCAAGCATCAGTGAACATTTTTTCTGGGTCATTTGAGGGCCCAGGTGAAGGTAGTATGGAATACTCCACCTCTCCCACAGCTTCATTATCTGGAGATGGTGCAGTAGGTGCTGAGGAGGAAGTAGAGGGAGAAGAGGAAGTAGTAGAAAGAGGTGAGCCTCAGGTGGGGGACATTGCTAGAACGAGAAAGTCGGAGGTTTGGCAAGATAGATTTGTTAGTGAGGTGGCGTATCATAAATTCTGGGAATAGTGGTCGGTGAGAAAGTTAATCCCGGAGAGGAGCTTCGTAGATAGAGACTTACTACCTCACAAACCCAATGTGAGGAAGCAGTTTAGGGAGAGAGTTGGTTGGGAGCACTTTTTGTATGACTGTGTAGATGCCAACGAGCACTTGGTAAAGAAATTCTATGCCAATGTGGCCCACATCAAAAATGGTACAAAGGTGACCAAGGTGAGAAACTTGATTGTGTTGTTTGATGGGAAGTACATCAACGAATACCTTGGTTTTGATGAGGAGGATGAGTCCCTATACTTGGCCAGGATGGAAATGGCTGAGTAGGTTTCGTCCCTGGTTGGCACAGTATCTGGCAATCCCAGGTACCACTCTCGATTGGTTGACTGCATGCATCAAGATTCTGAGACGTAGTTTCAACTTTGAGGCAAGGGGGGTGGGAGACATTTGTATGTAGTAGGTTGGACCCCATGACTCATGACAACACCCTACCTCTTCACTGGGCAGTTTTGGTGGCTTCAATTATGGTGGGATACCCAATTAATGTGGGGAATATGATGTCGAGAATAATTTCAATTGTGGGTGCTGAGCATGACTGAAACTACCCATTCCCCAGTTTTCTTACTATGTACTTCCGGGATCTGCAAGTGGAAAAGAGACCCTTCGACATCAAGGTAAAAGAGAAGGCCCCATTTTCTTGGTACAACATGCAGGGGGATAATAACCCCAAGAGAAAGAACTTCAAGATTACGGTTACTGCTCCAACTGGCCAGTCTAAAGAGCCAGTAATGGTAGTGACCCCTACTGAGCCTGCTCACCGACTGAGCTAGGCACTTCTTAGCATCAACAACTGGATGCAGACTGCGTCATCCAAGTTATCCATCTTGACTACCAAGTAGATGCTCTGTCTGCTTCTCCACCTTTATAGGTTCCACAGTCCATAGAGGATGCTCTTAAGGAGATGTTAGACAACCAGAAGAAAATCGTCGATAAACAGAAGAAGCTTGTTGAGGCAGTTGATTCACACAGCAAGGCTCTTAAGGAGCTTGCTAGGGAGCACAAGAAGCTGAGGAAGACAAGGGCCTCCAAGGAGTCCGTGAAGGAGCTGAGAGCTGATGTTGACAGACTGAAGGAAGACCAGTTGCCTTTAGAATTACTGCTCCAGGACCTAGTACCAGCAATTGATCCCCAGCCGGAGCACTCTCAGAGGCCTCCCAAGAGAAGGAGGAGGATTCCCAAAGCGGATGATGCAGTCATCCAGTTGGCCGACCCACCGAAGGCTTCCTCCAGTCAGCCATCGGATGTATCTCATGAGCTTGTCCAGGCCAAGGTCCCAGCAGTAGAGCAGTAGCCCACAGGGAACTAGTCTGAGGTTCCCAAGCTTAGTGAGGACCTAGGGGCCACTCAGGAGCCCATACAGACAGACAGGCCATAGGAAGTCTCTATATCCTTCTTTATTATCTTTTTAGTGCTTTATTTTGGTTAGTTAGCATTAGGGACAATGCCACCTTTCATTTTAGGGGGTAGTCCCGACATTTGGACTCATTCGGATATTGTACATATATTTGATATTTTTTTACGCTTTCTTTATTTTTCATCTTTGGTTCGTATATATTTTTCACATTTCTCGCACCTTTAGTTTATTTTGGGTGTGTATATAAAGTTACGTTACATTGTATATATTCATCCCATCTATTGTATATTCGACAAATCCCCTTTTGTATATATTCAATTTACTTTTCGCAATTTTTCATTCTTAGCTTCTTATTTGTGATTCGTAGCTTCTTGTTTTGAAAGTTTGCAATAGGCCTTTAATTTTCTTAATACCACGGTTCTTTCTAAGGGTGGAGTTTGTGTGAACCAGGTTGCTCTTCCCAATGATAGATGGCGTGACAACCTTCTTAAGGGTTTGTGGTCGTTTTTCTTTTTGTTTTTAGTAGTTAGTAGTTAAGGGTACCTCAAGCAAAGCTTCACTTGGGCCTAGCACATTTGCCTTTGATCTTATGGTCAAAAATAAATTGTTATGTTTAGGATGGTGAAAGTTATGACCTTGAGACTCTTGTGTTGATCGATAATCGTCAAGTGGTTTTTTGGGACCATTGTATGCTCAATCTTATCTAAGGTCGTTGTGGGCCCCCGACTCTGTGTCTTCAGCGATCCCATAGCTTGTGTGCTGAGTATTCATAATGCAAGCCCAATTCCCGAGCCATTGATCTAGAACTTACCTTGAATATTTGTTGACGCAAAATCCTGAGTGAATTTTAACTTGAGACATGACTATAGGCTCTCCTTGGTCCAAATGATAGTTGAACACATCCATAACCTGCCAATGATAAGATCCCTAGTCAACTATTTTTAGCCTTAGATCTTTTTCCTTCAAGAACCATGATACAAGCCTATACCCATTCTAAAAGATACGCTCTCTTGGCACCCCATCTTTCCTTTAGCACATGGCATAAGTATAAGTTTGGGGGGAGAGAAGAGATTGCATCAAGTGGTAAAAAGGCACAAAAATGAAGAAAAGGAAAGGGAATAAAAAAAGCAAAAAGACAAAAAGATTGTTCAATGTGAACAAGAATAAAAGGGGATTCAAGAAAAGCAAAGAATGAGAGGTGTGGAAAGTTAAAAAGGGAGAAAAGGCTTGAAATGCATAAGAAAGAGTAACAGTGTGTCTCTCTAATCCCTTAGAAAGAAGTGAAATGACTCAAAGAGTCAAGTAAAAGTGTGCCAAATGAAATAAAAGAAGTACTTAAGGGAAGATGGAACCTACTTAGACCAAATATTTCCTACCCTAAACCAAAAGCCTCCACAATATCTCTACAAAAGTCCTATATGATCTTGAGTTGAATGAAGCTTACATTAGTGGATAGTCACATAATGGGCAAGCATATGGTACCTAGAGCCGGACTTGTGACTTGTTCTTGAGAGCAATGAGTGAACTTCCATTGACCTCGTTCTGAGTACCACTATTCTAAAGGTGAGGTTTGCTTAGGGGGAGTTGAGGACGTGTGAGTTTGGGTTCCATAATGACTAAAGTAATAGAAAGAGTCCTTTGATGTGTTGAATCAACCCTTGATGCTCTTGCGTCACACTTGATCCATGGTATTTTCAAAGAGTAAAAGTTTTTAATGATTCATTTGTATTAAGGGAAATTGTTAGTCCCAATTGAGGCTAGTTGAGTTCACTTTAGGACAGCTGAAATTTTCTTAGACATTCTCTTAAGGGGTGGGTCTTATTTTGTTTGCTTGAGGACAAGCAAAAGCTTAAGTTTGGGGGAGTTGATAACTAGGGATTTTGATACCTTTATTACTCCTTCTTCCTTATGTTTTGATTAAGAATTTGTACAAAATAGTCCCAAAAGGCTCACAAGTTGTACTTGATTGCAGGTTTGATCAATAAAGTGACAAGATGTCAAAGATCACCTCAAAAGAGTGAAACTTGCACAAGTAAATAAAGCTCAGGCAAAACAAAGCCAGTGCGGCCGCACTATATTCTGTACTGTCCGCACTGGGAGATTCAGAGAGCATGATTTCTAGGCAAAAAGGCAGTTCGGTCGTACAACCATTTTGTGCGGTCTGTACTGAGATCAATGCGGCGACAGTCCATTCTCTGCGTCCACAGTGAGGAGAATCAGAGAGCTGCAACTTTAGGATGTCAAGCCAATGCAGTCCGCGGTCCTTTTTGTGCGGACCACACTAGAAGCATCCACGGCCGCAGTCCATTCTTTGATGTCCGCAATGCCAGGTTAAGAGAGCATATTTTCAAGTCCAAAGCCCTAGTGTGGACCGCGGTCCATTTTGTACGGTCCGCACTAATCCTAGGGCATTTTTGTCTAGAATTATCAGCTTAGTATAAATAGCCTCTTCTCCATTTTTAGGTCAAGCAGATAGATTCAGTTAAGAGCTGCGCTCGTGGTTTCGATATTTTTATCTATTTTGGGCAATTTTATCTACTTTTCATCATTGAGTCTTCTATTTTATCTTAGTAATTAATTAATATGAATTGTTCTTCATCTATTTCTTGATTTTCTTCTCTAAATATGAGTAGCTAGACCCATAAGCTAGGATTGTGGCTCAAACCTAGTGTGAGCAATTGATGGGTCTTGTAATTTATGGCTAAATTGATTATGGTTGTTTGTTATTTGGGCTAATTTTATGGTAAATTGTTGAATTAGTGGTTGCAAATACTAGTTTGTGTTGAGTTGACTCGAGCTCTTCTTGAGAAAGAGAGTCTAAGTCTCTGAAATTGGTCCAACAAAGAATTGGGGCGTACTCAAGAGATTGATAGCCCCAATTAAAGGGTTAAACCTTGAGAGAGTAATACCCGACTTGAACCCTAGTTGCTTGTGCAAATTAGCATACCCAATTGGTCTTGAGAAAGCCAATTCGGGCAAAATCACTCTAACCACCGAGAGGTATAGAGTGGGTAAAGTCGTGCAACTGTTATATCATACTCCCCAAATATGTCAAACGCGCCTTAGATTCAAGTACCCGTCAATTGACCACCTAGGCGAAAGTCACTACCCTAGTGCCTTTTAAACTATTTGAACAACTCGTAGCATTATAATTCTTAGCTTATTTTACTTTAAATTAGCATAGTAGTTGATAAAATTAGAAGTTAAATAAAAACCCCAAAAATGGTTAGAAGTGTAATTTGGAACACATACACATCTCTACACTAGATAGATACTCGATTCCAAATTCTAGCTCTCCGTGGATATCGATCCCAACCCTAAATCGGGTAATAGCTGCTCCGACCCTCTCCCGCTACTTAATTAGTAGTGCGGAGTAGGCCGTGACCAGTATCCTATCTACCGGCTTCGTTGAGGGAGTTCAGAAGGTTGTTTGAGACGTCTGTTATCATCTTCAGCCTCGCTTCTTTCTCCGTCATTGTTAATTTTTATGGGGTTTGAAGAACAGTAATCGCCACTTTCAAGAACCTAGATGAGAACTATGATTTCAGCTATGGAAATCCTCACAGACGGCGCCAAATTGTTTGACTCAAAAGATATAAAACCTTTTTGAACAAATCAATCCAAGATGAAGGGGTAAATCGTAGCCGAATATAATAAACTCTCAGATGATAACAATAATGATATAATGATAGTAGAGTGAAGAGAATAAATATCGTTTTTCCAAGGTCAGTGTCTTTTACAAAGAAAAAATCCTCCCTTTTTCTAAGGCTTTCATTCTTCTTATATACTGAGGAATTTTCCCCAATCGCAGGAACAACAGCCTTAGGAAATATCCAAGTAATATTCCCTAAGTCCCCTAGTGTACTGATTCTACTGTCGATGTCGTGATGTCTTTCCTTTTACCGCGGTCGTTCCCCTCTAGGCATAGACTCGTGGTTGCTCGTGCGTTTGTCGTGCTTGCCGCAGGTCGTGGTCGATCAAATTTAGACCATACAACTATAATACCGCAATCCTTCCTTTTTCATCATCGTGAATTATCTATTAAAAATCAATTCTATAAAGGCTGTCAAGACATTCAAACGCTACATAAAAATAAAAGATAGAAGTTGGACAAAGAACGATAAGGGGCAAAGGGGCCTGCTTGATTTCTAATCATTAACCCTCTTCTCTTCTGTTATTTTTATTGATCCGTTTACAGAACTTGGAAGAATGCCAGCTGATATATCTATATTGTTCTTTTGCCTTGTCAATACGGGCAATAGAGCCCACCGAATTATTGGCTTCTTCATCGCTATGCTTAATCACCATATTCAAATCTTACCTATAAAATGTTAAGCTAATAATTTGCTTCGGCGCAACTAATCATTTGCCTAATTGATCGGCAATAATTAATTCATCTGCATTCCAACAATAATGTTAAGTATATACTCTCTCCGTTCCAATTTATGTGAATCTGTTTGATTGGACACATAATTTAATAAAAAATAATGATTTTTAAAATTTGTGATCCTAAACAAGTCAAAAAGTAGTCCATATTATTTGTGTGGCTGTAAAAGCTTTTCGTTAAATGTAGAATTGTAAATTTAAGATAAAATATTTTCAAATTTCAAAAAGGGTCATTCTAGACTAACTCGCATATTACAAGTAGCATGTTACTTATGTTTTTACCGGACAAATAGTAGGAAGAGAGCTTAATCCCTTGTATGACTTGGGAATTATTTAAAAAATAAATTTACCCTTTTTTCATTAGTTCTGTTCTCTCAAAGAATTAAACAGGAGAAGGAAAACGGTTTTTCATCTCCCTTCGATCTCTTCTTTATTTCAATGATTGTAGGGTTATTATCCTCATTAATTTCCGTAGATGCATAATCAATTGCCGTTTTAAGTAAGCTAGCTACGTGCCGGAACCTGACATATATGATTTATTATAATTCACAAGGACCATATATATAATCACTTACAATAAATTTTAGTGCACTGTCAAGTGTCAAAATATAAATATCCTATACTATTAGATTGTTGGAATTACTTAGTCATGGGTTTACTATTCTACATTCTTATTTTTATTTGTACTGGGATGAGCCCAAATATATGTATTTAATTTTTTCTGTTTTTCCACTTAGTGGCTTTGGTCTTAATTGGACTCCCGGGTCAAGTATATAGCATTACACATATTAGACATTTGGATTCATTTAGTCATTTTCCAGAACATTCTAATAAAAAAAGACTTTCTCTTCTCTCTTCTAAGCACGATGAACCCTAGGTCAAAATTTCATTGATTTTACTGTATTTTTCGTTGTTAACATGGTATCAGAGCGACGAATCTCATAAAGCTCGTGATTCTCTATTCTCTGATGGTAACCTCGACGAGTTTCACCGGAGATTTCTTCTTCGTCGTCAATTTGTTCGACCGTCAGTTCATTTTGTGCATTGAAGAATTGGTTGTTTTTGAGTTTCTTTATCTTAACTGATTGGCGTCTATTGAGGCTTTGGAGTTTCGATTATGATGATTTCGTCTTCAATTTCAAGCTATTCGTTCATTCAATTTTCGGTTAGGTTTTGCTGATTTGTCAGACTTCTTCACTATTTCAACGAATTTATTGTTTGTGCGAGTTGTTTACAAGGCCGTATTCTTCTGGTTGCAAAGAATTTGCTACACTCTTTCCTCATCTTCATATCAATTGTATGATTTAGGCTTTTTTTTGTGTTACTTTTGTGGTTGAAACCTAAATTTGTGTGAGATTGGTTCTTCTTTTAAGTTTTTTTTATTTATTAGTGGCCATCAGAACCGGAACCTCGACCTCTTCTACCTCTGATAACTCCCCTTCCCTTGGTCATGGAACTCCAAGTTCTCCTTTTCCTTTTCTTCCTCATGATTACACACATCTATGGCATCCCTTATATGTGCATCCATCTGATTTGTTGGGATCTTCCTTAGTTACTGAGCCTTTTGATGGCTCTTGCTATGGCAGTTGGCGAAGGTCAATCCTAGTTTTCTTATCTGTTTGGAACAAGTTGGATTTTATTCATGGGACTTCAGAGAGACCTCTTAAAGGTTCTCCTCTTCTTTACCAATGGCAAAGGTGCAATTACCTGGTTATTGCATGGCTTGCTAATTCTGTTACTAAGGACATTCACCACACAGTTGTGTATTCTGAGTATGCAACAGACATCTGGAAGGAACTTGATGCTAGGTATGGGTAAGTTGATGGTGCAAGGGTGTTTGAATTGAAAAAAGAGATATCTCATATCTCTCAGGGCTCTCTTGACATAGCTGCATACTTCAACAAGCTAAAGCAGCTCTAGGATGAGCTTGTGTCCTTGTTTGCTAACTCAGACAATAAGTGTACATATGGTGGTGGTGTCAAATCTGAGGCAGAACAGAGGGTCTATCAATTTCTTATGTGGATCAATGATTCATATGTGCAATTTAGGAGCAACATACTCATGATAAAGCCTCTTCCTTCCATTGACATTGTGCACAGTATTCTTTTGAGTGATGAGAAACAAAGGCAGGTGTCTGCTGCTTCCCACTTTTCTTCAGAATCTGCCTCTTTCAATGCTGGGGTTTCCAAACAACCATATACTCCCATGATGAGCTTTGATTCCCAGAAGCCATCCATTATTTGCAAATATTGTAAGAAGCCTGGTCACAGTATTGATAAATGCTATAAGCTACATGGTTTTCCACAAGGTTTCAAATTCACTAAAAATTCTGGTCCCAGAAAAGCTTCAACACATGTGGCAGTCAATTCCTCTTCCTTTCAGCAATGTATTTCTGATTCAACTACTGGTGTAGATCCTCTCAACTGTTCTGAATAATCTGTTAGAGTTCCTGGCTTGACAAAGGCATAATATTCCCTATTGATTCATCTTCTACAACAAACTTATGTCAACCCTGATTCATCTACCTCTCTCATGGCTTCAGCACACTTTGCTGGTAGGGTGGCTACTCACAGTGTTTTACTTAAACCTGCTTTGTTTTCCCAAGTCACTCTCTCTGATTGGATAATAGATACTGGTGCATCTGATCATATGACCTCTCTTAAATCCCTTATCTTTAATTTACAACCCCTTGCTATTCCTTGTCTTGTTTCTCTTCCAAATGGCTACAAGGTTAAGGTCTACAATTGTGGCTCTCTAACCTTATTTCCCAATTTCACTTTGCATAATGTGCTTTATGTCCCTAGTTTTCAATATAACCTCATTTCAATCCATCACTTGGTCAGTCAATTTGATGGTATGGCACAGTTTACTAAGGCTTTGTGTGTCTTACAGGGCCTTTTTCTGAAGAAACCGCTAGCTCTTGGTAAACTGGACAATGACCTATACAAGCTGCAGATTCCTGTGTTTACTTCTTCAAATTGTGTTTTTAGTGTTGGTCTTACCCTTCCTAATTCCGTTACATGTGATGTTTCAAATAATTCTGTTGCATGTGATGTTTCAAATACTTCTACTGCTCCAAATTGTAATTCTGCTCATGCTATTTCTAATAAAATGGATATTTTTTGGCATTTTAGGTTTGGGCATATTCCTTTTTCCAGAATGAAGAATATATCTATTATTAGTTCCTCTCTTTCTAGCAAACAATCCTTCCCTTGCTCGGTGTGTCCCCTAGCAAGACAAACTAGACTCCCCTTCTCTGATAGTGCCATTCATTCCACAGCTCCTTTCCAGTTGATCCACATTGATACCTGGGGCCCCTATCATTCTCCCACTTCTAATGGTCCTAGATATTTCCTCACCATTGTGGATGACTATTCTCGGGCAACCTGGACTCACCTTTTGGGAGCCAAAAGCAATGCTTTTGATCTCCTCAAGAGTTTCATTGCCATGGTAGAAACTCATTTTCATTCTCATGTACAAACTGTTAGGAGTGACAATGCTTGGGAATTTGGGTCCAGTTCCACTGGTTCTAAATTTTTTCAAGGAAAATGGATCATTCACCAAACATCTTGCCCTCACACTCCTCAGCAAAATGGTGTTGTCGAAAGAAAACACAGACACTTGCTAGAATCTGCTAGGGCCTTGTTGTTTCAGTCCAAGTTGCCTGTTTCTTTTTTGGGGGATTGCATCCTCACTGCCACTTATCTTATTAACATATTCCCCACATCTCTTTTGAATAATAAAACTCCTTTTGAATTGCTCTATGGGAAGCCTCCTTCTTATTCTCACCTTAGATCCTTTGGTTGTTTATGTATGCCACTATTCCTAAGGTCCATAGAGACAAATTTGCTCCTAGGTCTGTTCCTTTTATTTTTTTGGGGTACCCTTTTGCTAAGAAAGGTTACAAGTTATACAATCTTATCTCCAAGTCATCCTTTATTTCCAGGGATGTCCTTTTTTCATGAAAACATTTTTCCTTTCTCTACTCCCTTTTTTGATTTTCCTACCCCTTACACCTTTACTTCTTCTTCTGTTTCTGATGATTGTGTTTCTGCTCCTCCCAGCTCCACTTTTCATTCTTTTGGCTATGTTCCTTCTCCTCCTGTTTCTCCTTCTTCCCCTTCTCATCCTTGTCCTATCCCCCCACTTCTTGTTTCTTCCCCTTCTACTCCTCCTGCTGTTATCCCTCTTAGAAAATCTTCTAGGCCACATAATCCTCCTGGCTATCTCTCTGATTATGTTTTACAACTTTCACTTTCCTCCTCTTCTTCTCTTTCTGTTTCCTCTTCTCCTCCTACATCTGTTCCTCCAATGTTTGAGCCATCCTCCTATTCTCAGGCTACCTCTGACCCTGAGTGGCAGGATGCCATAAGAGCTGAATTTGCAACCTTGGAGGCCAATGGCACTTGGTCCATTGTTGACTTGCCTCCCGGTAAGAAGCCCATTAGTTGTAAGTGAGTGTATAAAATCAAACATAGGGTCGATGGTGCTGTTGAAAAGTATAAGGCTAGATTGGTTGTCAGGGGTGATACCCAAGTTGAAGGGATTGATTTCCATGAGATCTTCTCCCCTGTGGTGAAAATGTCTACTATTAAGACAGTGGTTGTTGTAGCATTCAAGAAGCATTGGCCCATCTTCCAAACTTGATGTCAACAATGCTTTTCTGCATGGTGATCTTGATGAGGAGGTGTTTATGAGGTTTTCTCCTGGTTACTCAGTTACTCCTCTTTCAAGTTCTGGACAATTGGTTTGCAAACTTCATAAGTCCCTTTATGGGCTTAGGCATGCCTCCAGGCAATAGTATGCCAAGCTCTCCCAGGCTATTTCTTCTAGGGGCTATCATCATTCTCTTAATAACTACTCTCTCTTCACTAAGGTTTCTGGGGATTCTATTGTGGTGCTTGCCGTTTATGTGGATGATATTATCCTCACAGGCACTGATTCTGCTGAGATTTCTTCCTTAAAGTCTTTCCATGATGATCAATTTAAGATCAAAGATCTAGGCTCACTCAATTAATTTTTGGGCATTCATGTCACGACCCAAAATCCACTAAGGATCATGGTGGTGCCGGACATCTCTATCAGGCCAGCCAACTAAATTATCAATTAATTCCTCTTTTAATACTTTTGAAAATCTAAGGTTTTTCCTTCTATTTTTCATAAATAAAAGTTCACTACTTGAATTCAAATTTAAATAATAACAATTGGTACAAATCCGTTGAAACCCATCCTAGAAACCCGGTGTCATCAGTGCATGAGCGACTACTGATAAGTAAAATAAAATACAACATCTGTCCGACATACAATGTATAGGGAATAAATAATAAAAGTGCAAAAAGGAACTACACTAGTTGCGGGTCGCCTCACAAATTGCAGCTCACCTAGTTCCAGAATTATCCATGCTGCTACGCCAGTAGGCTGCTAGAAGTATATATGTACCTGTGCAACAAAAATGCACAAAAGTGTAGTATGAGTACGTAATCAATGTGTACTCAGTGAGTATCCCGCCTAATCCCGAAGGGGGTAGAGACGAGATAGCCAATTCCAACACTCACTAGAGGTCGATTAGCAATATTATATAAGTGCGAGGATAATCATGGATTTGTATAGAAGTTCTATTTGTGAATCCAGAAAAACAGGTAACACCTTCAACAATAAATCAAGGGCTTCTAAAGTATGTTTTTTTAATTATCTTGTCAGTTTATATCAAGCCACATAGGGCCAATTCTACGTTTACAATTTTCAAGTAACAGATAAACATGCGCAAATTTCACCGAGGCGACGGCCCGCTCCAACAGGAATGTAAATTGTGCACTGCCGAGGGTCGAGTGGCACGAACCATAGATGTATCTATTCTCACCGAGGTGTTCGGCCCGTTCCACAAATAAACACATATCCTGCTCGTGAATCATCCATGCGACGCATGCACACATAAAATACATATTCAAGTAGGAAATTAAGAGCTTATCGGGGATAATCAACCAAATAGACAAATTTTTCTTTTTAACATTTCAGGGAAAATTTAATATTAAATCTCTTTTTAAATTCCTTTACCAATTCACGGTGATTTAAACAATTCAAACTATCAATGGGTTCACAACAATCCAAGTATAACATGTTTTTGGGTCCTAGACTACCCGGACAATAGCATAATAGTAGCTACGCATGGATTTTCGTCACCTTGTGCATACGTAGCCCCCCACAAATTGGAGCACATACCAATTTAACTCACCTATGGGGTAATTTCCCTCTCACAAGATTAGAAAGGAGACTCACCTCGCTCCGAAGGTCCATAACCGTCATTCCATGACCTTCCGAAGACTTGAATCGATGCACAACGCTCGAAAACTAGCCAATAATTATGTAAATCCATTAATATATGCTAAGGTACTCATTATAATCCAATTTATAACAATTCCTAACCCCGATCGAAAAGTTGACAAAAATGCCCTCGGGCCCACGTGCCCGAAATTCGAACTTTTTCGAAGATAAAGTTTACCCATAGCCTCACGAACTCAAAAATATGATTTATTCTCAATTCCATGCCCAAAATCGTGGTCAAAATCCAAAAATCTCAATTTCTAGGTTTTTCTTTAAAACCCCAAATTCTCCTTTAGATTCTCATGAATTTTGTGTTAAATCTAAGGTATAATCACGAAATATAATTGAAAATTAGTTAGAGGAACTTACCCAATGATTTGATACAAAAATCCACTCTCAAAATTGCCCACTCTCGGACCTAGGGCTCAAAATATGATAAAATGAAGCAAAAACTCGAGTTACACAGCTAAAATCAAGCTGCAGAAGTCGCATTTGCGATCCAGGGAAGAAATCCTTCGCAATTGCGAACAAAGAGGGGCTGGGAAAGGTCGCATTTGCAACAAAAAAATTCGCAATTGCGAACTAGGCATCGCAATTGCGATGGATATGTTCGCAATTGCGAGCATACCAGAAGCAGTAGCTTTCCCGACACAAAAATGAGCATAACTTTCTCATACGATGTCCAAATTCGATGATTCTTTTTCCTACGGCTCCATAATTTCAATACGGATCTAATATTCTGTGAAAACTTAATTTGGAGCTCATTTTCTTAATATGGTACCCCTTTATGTCCAAAGGAACGACGTTGAAACATCAAATAAGAGCGCGATTACAATCCGAAACATACCCGAGGCCCCCGGGACCCCGACCAATCACACCAACCAGTCCCAAAATATATTACGGACTTGCTCGAGGCCTCAAATCACATCAAACAATGCAAAAATCATGAATCTACCTCCAATCCAAGCTTTATGAACTTTAGAACTTCTACTTTCGATGCTTAAACCTATCAAATCATGTCCGATTGACCTCAAATTTTGCACACAAGTTATATTCGACATTATGGACCTACTCTAACTTACATAATCGAATTCTGGCCCCAATATCAAAAAGATCACTTTCGGTCAAACTTCTCAAAACCTTCAAATTTTTATCTTTAGCCAAATGGCTTCAAAATAACCTACGGGCCTCCGAATTCACTTCTAATCCGCTCCCAACTCCAGAATCACCATACGAAGCTATTCCCAGTCTCAGAATCCCAAACGGACATCGATAGCACTGAAATGCACTTCGAACCAAACTTAAAAAATTTCTTCCAAAATGCTAACTTACACAATAGGCGCCAAAACGCTCCCGGGTTACCCAAAACCCGAACCGGGCATACGCCTAAGTTCGAAATCATCATACGAACCTGCCGGAACCTTCAGATCTTAATTCCAAGGTCGTTTACTCAAAATTCCAATCTTAGCCATTTTTTCTCCAACTTAAGGCTTCTTAAATGAGAATTTTCATTTAAAGTTAACTTTGAACGTCATGAATTTCAATTCCGACCATACACACAAGTCAATATACCTGAAATAAAGCTGCTCATGGCCTCAGATCGCTGAACGGTGCGCTAGATCTCAAAACAACCGGTTGGGTCGTTACAATTGAGGTGTCATATTTAGATTATGGGGTTCTTTTACATCAGAAGAAATTTATTTTTGACCTTCTCTTGGAGTTTTACTGCTCAGATGTTGCTTCTGTGGTCTCTCCCCTCCCTTTGAATGCTAAGCTTCAAGCCAAGGGGGGCACTCCTCTCCCTAAACTTGAAGTTTACAGATCCTTGGTGGGCAACCTTAATTTTCTTACTAATACAAGGCCTGAAATATGCTTTTCTGTTCAACACTTGTCTCGGTTTATGCAGTCTCCTTGCCTGCCCCATTTGGAGGCAGCTCTCCATCTTTTAAAATACCTCAAGGGTACTGCTGATTTTGGTGTTTTTTCTTAACAACTCTTCTGATCTTTCTGTGGCTGCTTATTCTGATAGTGGCTAGGCTTCTTGCCCTGACACGAGACGCTATGTCACTAGTTTTTGTCTACTATTAGGGGGTAGTCTGGTTGGCTGAATTCTAAGAAGCAGCTTGTGGTGTCTATGTCTTCTGTTGAGGCTGAGTATAGCGTTATGAGTAAAGGTGTTGAGAAAATTACTTGGTTGCATAGGCTGCTTTTGGATTTGGGTGTCATTTGTCCTTCTGTTCCATTGTTTTGTGACAGTCAAGCTGCCATTCATATTGCAAAGAATCCTGTTTTCCATGAGCGCACTAAACATAATGAATTGGATTGTTATCTTGTTCGAGCCAAACTTGCTGAGGGCCTCATTCATTTGTTGCATACTTCTTCCTTCACTCAGCTTGCGGTTATCTTCACCAAGGTTTTGGCTGGGGCTACTCATCATGGTCTTCTTTCCAAGTTGGGGGTGTTCTCCCCCTCCAACTTGGGGGTGGGGGGAGGGTGTTGAAATTACTTAGTCATGGGTTTACTATTCTATATTTTTATTTCTACTGGGCCGAGCCCAAATGTATGTATTTAATTTATTCTATTTTTTTACTCAGTGGCTTTGTTCTTAGTTGGACTTCCGGGTCAAGTATATAGCATTACACATTGTATTAGATATTTGGGTTCATTTAGTCATTTTTCAGAACATTCTAATAAAAAAAAAAGACTTTTTCTTCTCTCTTCTAAGCACGATGAATCCTAGGTCAAAATTTCATTGATTTTATTAGATTTTCCGTTGTTAACATAGATTAACTTGACCTAAGGAGATAAGTTTTCATGACAAGATTAATAAAATTTTTGACAAAACAAATAAAATATTACAACTAAATAAATAAAATGATACTAGTATAAATTGGGGCGGATGTACTGATATCGGTAGGGGTGTTCAAACCACACCAAATCAAAAAGTCAAACCAAACCGATTAAAAAATTCGATTAGGTTTGATTTGATTTGGTTTGGTATTGAGTAAAAAAATTAGAACCAACCCCAAATATATATATATATATATATATATATATATATATATATATATATATAATTCTCTTTAA